>JAGDQP010006890.1:47004-69914 GCA_022664845.1 Lepisma saccharinum | reverse complement strand
AAGGTTCGGAACTACAGTCCTCGATGATTGAGTCACGAATGGAGCGAATGCGAATGGTAATCCGAACGTGCGAAGTTAGGGGAGTACGGGGGCGTATCAACGTTTCAAGAAAATTAAAAGACATAAATGTGTCATGGGTGACCTTCGCAAAATATGTGCCTTTCACGGTTTTCATTTTTTTACGAACACTTTTCAATTGCTACCGTATGCAGTTGCGTTGATTGTCTCGATGCGTTTCAACAGTTCGCGAATCATGATACTGCAAGTAGTGCACAAAATCCAGAATCTAATGTTATATTTCTGCAGTGGTGCTTTTGGTTGTTTGGAAGGGGCTTCATGCGATGCCAACTAATGATGCGGTGCGCCGTGGAGTGTAATAAAGAACACACTTCTCATCGCAGATAAGCACTCTGTCCAGAAACCGATCCTTGTCCTGGCAGGCAACAAAGAAACAGGCATTTGTTCTTGTCGCTTTTGGAACCGTAGTCAACTCATATGGAATCCGTCGTTCCCACTTTATACTGTTTTCAAGCTGGTAGAGTGTTGTCAGCTTCCGGTCGCAATGTTTCCCGCAAGAGGCTAAACAAATTCCCGACTTATGTAAAAATTATTATCCAAGATTTCACTTTTAACTGTATTTTGATACTTATTCAGAATTATTATTTTTTTTACAAATAAATTGGAGTCATAAAAAAGAAAACAGATCTAATAACAACCTTCAATAAGCAATGAATGAAAAGAAAAGTCCCAACACCTTTAGTCTGCATTTTCAACCGAGATCCTACTATACCGATGATACCATTAAGACGTCATAGCAGCGAGCGCGCGCAGAACATTTTTCGTTGGCGCAACCTGTAGATAATATAGAAACCATATGTTAAACATTTCCCACGGTTTAATGGGAAACGATCATATTACATATATTCTAGCATTATGTAGGAAAGATTAATTCCGATTGCAGACCTCGTAGTTCACATAATGATGTATGCGAGTTCTTATAATGCTATAACTACCCTGTATATTAGAATGTTAAAGATTGTTCCGTTTCCATGGTTAACGAAACTCAATTTTTTATAACATTGCACGTTACTACTCGTTCATCTTAATGCTGTAAACAGCACAAAATATGAATCTGAAAAGCAACTTGGATACCGTAAAACCTATATCTTCGAAATTACATAAAATTTCTGCGAGTGACTTGATTCGTACGGACTTTGGGATGGACAATAGGAACGTATATCTCAATTAGTCCTGAACGAATGGAAATTAATTGCTATTATATTGCCCAGGAAAAAGTCTATAATAAATAAAAATTAAAAGAAACTTAATATATATAATATTCTTATTTAGTAAACTCCGATTTATGTGCCAAACGTTTTGTTCATCACAGTTTTAATTTAGCCCCGAATATATTTCTAATTATTAGCTGATCATCCGAGATAAATCAATGATACGTTTCTATTTAAATGCCTTTCTTGATTATGTTCTCACAAGAAAAGGTTGAGAAATTTGAGTTTCAATGTTCTGCAAACGTTAGCGCCATCTTATTTACATTTTAACGTACATTTCGAATTTCTTTCAACTACGACTTATGGTTCACAAGTTATCCACCAGTAGCTCTGAAAATTATTTTTTTTCAAAGATATTATAACATGTGAACGATTTATCATAATAAATGATCCAGTTTATTCTGCTTATTTTAGTACTCGTTTTAGTGTCATGGATGTAAATACGGTAAAAGGATCTACTTCTAGCGACCCGAAATTGAAGCTACCCCAAGCCATGAGTACCTGGCAGGTGTAATTGATTACACAAAACAACAACTGAACATCACGTTCCGTACAATTCCATATTTAAAATATTTCAATCTTCTTCTCTTCCTTGACGATCTTTCTCCATTCTTTGCTTCCACACGCCCAGGCATAGGCCAACCAATAAGACGCAAGTTAATCCCAATTATCCAGGCAAGGTTAATCGAAAACCGGCGTCAAGTTGATCCAGCTTAATTGGATTGGACCAGTCAAATCCGTCTACTGCTATTTAAGAGCACCCATGCTTTTATTTTCGGATTCATAAGATTAATTCAATTTATTATGTTTTTACTTTTTAGTCCATCTTAAAAAGCGTGTTTTTTAAAATTATTTTTTAATTAATTTTTTAGATAGTAGTTTGCTAATTATCTATTTCTGAATATTTTAGACTGTAGAAATCCGGTCCTTGATTGTCTTTATTAAGTACACGATAACGCTTTTGGACATTACTGTCCATATTCGGGGCATCTAGAATTACTTGTTAGGCTTACTATACGGTTCAAGAAGTCAGTTATTGTATGTAATGGTGGTGATTGGAATATATATGAAGTTGGGTTGTATACGCTAAACTGGAAATCAATCGTGTTCACAACTTAATTAAGGACTCCTACTGAAGAAGACAATATTTAGTGTGTATTTCCACTCATTTACCCATTCGTAGGTAAACACTGTAATAAGCCACTGTCACTGTGACTATGCCCAACTTGCTTTACATAAAAGCTCAGGGAATTACCAAGAAGGCCTAACCATTAAGCCCTGTATACATAACACATTAACTATTTACTATATAGACATACTTTGTCTTTAATATAGAACAGACCTCTTGAATTTTATAAAACTAAACCAAAGTAACTACAAACAAAAAACAAGACACTTCATTTTCGTATCTTAATTGCCTTGTATTTAACAAAACCATTTCCGCACGCTGCAGTCCTATTTAACATTTTCTCTCACCTGCTTACTTGCTCTATTGCTTACGGACTCGTAAGTTCATCGCCGCAGTAACAAATGTTCGCCATAGGATTCTATCCTGAGCAAAATCAAGTAAGTTTTCTTCACAAACACCTAGTTCTTAAAGATCCCTCCTAACATTGTCCTCTCAATGAAGTCTAGGTTGTAATTTGCAACCATATTTATATTTTTGGTAAAGAAAACAACATGGCGGCTCTGTTGCCGATCCTTTGTTCAGTTGTTCGATATAAACTTGAATGGTTGATACTCCCTTCCCATTGGTCACTAAAAAAAAGAACGCACAAGGTGGCGTGGGTGAGGACAAACGGTCAGTTTGACCTCCAGAGAGCATGCAAATGACGTTATGTGAGTAGAAACTGGTGTATGAGTGCTAAATTAGAGAAAATGTATTATTTCGTAAAAGTGTTTTTTTTCTTCTCTAAAATCAAAAATGTTTATAAATAAGAGCTTTTGATTTTGTGTATAATTATCGAAGTAAATAGTTTGCTGAATGACAATATTCCCAAGTATCAGTTTTCATAGTACCAAATTTCGTCTAAGGTTGAGTAGGAAATTTTGTTCCAAAGTATACAAGTAAGAGTTTATACGCTAATTATGGAATTGTTTCTATAACTCAAAGTGTTGGCAAGAGTTTAATTAATTATGAAGTTGACGGGTTACTTAAGGCACCTAGAGCGAGATAGGCTTTGTTTCAAGTTGAAAGTTTTTTTGAAAATTGCCCGAAGTTACAGTTAATTAAATACCCAATGCTGAAGTCGTCTCGGGAAATATTATTAGTAAGAGTTTATATTATTAGTGAAATTGAATATTAATGTTACAGAAGTGGAATTGGGAAGTGCTGCAATATTTTCTGTGTGTAGAGCTTGTAGCGTATGTGTGTGAGTTAATAGGAGTAATCTGGATTGTATTATGTTATGCCCTGATACCTTGTGTGGCTTGTGTAGGTTTAATTAGAATTCCAGTATTTACAATATTCACGGCATTCTACGCATACATTAACAGAGGAGTGAGTAGCTATGAACATTGCGGTTGGTTCTTCTTAGATAAGAGAAACCAATACACTACCGGAAATGTCTGTAGGAGAAGCTTGATAATTTTGATCAGTTTAGGGCAAGTTAATTTTAGTATATTTCTAAAAAAAAAATACTCCAAAATTAGGAGCCAATCAAAAGCTATAAGCACTCAATTTACTTTCATTTTTGTTTATAGAACGGCAAGTTTCTTAATATTTTTTTAAAATTATTTTCATAAAGCTGATACATAAAATTAATTAAATATATCAGATCCCTAGTTACGCTATTTTCCTTCCGTACAAGTATTAAAGGTTCAATCTTTATGAATAGGAATTTGTCATTTACAATAAAAAAAAGAAGGAACAAGGAAAACAAGAGGATCATATAATTCCAGCTCAATCAACTTTTTCAATGACTAAATATCGTAATAATGAAGTGGTGTATTTAATAATTAATTAAATTCACCTAGTTAAGCCTTTCGACGTAGGATCGATGTTATTGAGGTTAATAAATAGAGGATAGACACTGTTGACTTTTAACCGACACCTTTTATTACAAAAGTCCACTAATATGCGTTATATACAAAGATTTACAGATAATAAAATGAGGGCCCGGAACATGGACTTGTAATGAAATTAACGTAGATCACCTGTTTCATGTAGTGGCTTATGTCGACTTTGGTGTTCGCGGAGTGGAGAGAGTTGCTGTGAGGATTCTAACTCCAGACCAAGGTAGAGAGGAAAGGTTCTCCGACTCCAGACCAAGTCGGCGATAGAGGTAAGACTCTGACACCAGACCAAGTCAGAGGTGACCACTAGTCGAAGTGATTAAGTGGAACTCTTAAGGTATCAGATTGGCCTTTCTTGTAGGCGTGATTACCGCACTTCCAAGCTTCACCGCTTGGAGTCGGCGTCGTCTGCTTCATAAACTGATTATGTGTGCATTTCATCATTCTTTATGTTTGTTGTGATTGTTTTTTTTTATTCTGTTGCCACAGTAACGCACTTATCCAGTTTCTATTACAATATACTTCTTAAACAGGTAAAAGACTGAAATATTTTTTAATTTACAAAGAAGTATTCTAGTTTATGAGAAGAACCCTTCTCCAGTAATTTATGAGAAAAAATCACAGAATACTGAACCCACAGAAAACGATATAATGATATAAACAAGGATTCAACAGAAAGTTCTTTTAATAGAGAACTAACAATAGACAGAAACATATTAAATTATCACCTTGGGAGCAGAAGGTACTATGTCCCACCTCTGGCGAAACGGAGTAAACACTGCAATCAAAGACCTTGTACTGAAGGGCATGAACACGAAAAATAATATCCCACAAAAAAACCTCCAAGTGGCTAGAACTGATAGAAACACAGGCATAATTTAGGGGGGCAGGGAGGGCAATTGCCACCTGGGTTTGAGTATATAAAGGCACTAAATGTAAAAAAAAACCCTTCTTTACAAAGATAAGTTAAACCGACACAAAATCACACTGAAAAGTAAAGAATAACAGTTTTTTTTTTCAATTTTTATTTTTGTGGGAGTTTGGCCACAAACTTTTAACTAAAACAAGTGGTATCGTGGTACCTAATGTAGGTTAGTGAGTTTTAATTGCCTGTAATAATAATTTATTTCGCGCTGACCTCATACAAACAATGGAAAATGTGAAAAAGGTTTTAAGAAGTGCTTTTATTTTTACTTATAATGCGTTTTTAAGTCGTGCGTTTATCTTCGTCTTCTGTAAAGAGTTTATATACTCTTTTCCTTTCATACCAGTGATGCTTAAGAACAGGGATTCCGCCAGTCCCCCTCTGGGGAGGTGTTTACCCCCTCCAAAGTCTCGACAACCCACCACCAAACTTAAAAACTTTTGCTATGAAAAATCGATAGAAACTTCATTTACACCCTCCGAATTTTGACTTCACCCCCCCCCCCAACTGCAAATCCTGGCGGAAACCGTGCTCAATAATAGTTATGTTTTATGTCTGAATGGAGTTACAATTGGATCGCCGAGAAACCCTGTGCGGCGCCTGTTCAACATTGATTAGACTTATCATAACAGTGATTCTCAAAGGGTGGAAATTGCTTGCCTGCCCCGTGCCATGTCGCGAGAACACAAGTATTTTTATTAAAATGGTAAAATCTAGAAAATGTGAAATAGAAAGTCCATCCGTTGCTTTATAACGCCAGAGATGCAAAGACAATAGCTTTAGCTAGAGAACCTGGATTATAAGACAGACGACAACGCAGAATTGGACGCCATTGTATAGTCAAGCAGACCTGCTTCATCTCCAATGGAGGGCTCTGACACTCGAGTGAAGATGCAGAAGGAAAGCAACCTTCTTTAAGTTTCAAATAAAAGAATTGACAATAAAATTTGCTGTACAAATAGTTGCGTTTTGGGCTAAATGCCATGAACAATCACATAAACAACGAAATAAATAGGATTAATACAACTTTGTTTTGGTCTTCCCTTGATTATTTCTTTCTCAGACTATGAACCATAATCCCTTGTTTAGAAACGATTCTGAATAGCTCTTTGCCCCCTTTCACTCCGTTGTGAAGAAGTTAGCCAAACGATAAATACGTCACTTTATCATCTTCTTTATGACAAAAATAATCTCTCTTTTACTCCTTTGTGTCAATTATAACCAGATCTACAGTCATTCCAAGTGATCCCCAATCAATGATACAAAACGTTTCCGGACCGGAAAGGTTAAACAGGTCGGATTATTCGCGCTTAGATCAAGATGAAGCATGCTCTATCCTGTACACTACGTGATAATAAAGCAGATAATACACCTATACGCCGCTGATTTGGATCGTACCAACATTTTCATATTCGTTAGGGTCAGGAAAGCATCACTTACTTAATGTACCTCCGGAAGCTTAGCAAAGTAACGCACGCACTCTAATTCTGCTATTTGTCACTGCCGATCACCACTGCCTTTAACGAATATCTTTTTCTGTTCTAGAAAGACTAAAAACTACTTTTGATCATGAATTTCCGATGATCGATTAGCTTCGTTGATGATTTGGAGTGGAAAGAGGTTAAGAAAATTCTATCGACAATCTTGTTAATGATTGCTAAAATGAAGCCAAGAAACTTGGTACGTTAGAGTTTCTCATCTGTTGTAAATAACATTTTGCAAAAAGCTAACAATTAGAATTTCCTTATTTTTTTTTAATGTCAGATATGAGCGAATTTCAGTTTGGAGGATGTAAAGACAAAATTAGGATGATGTAAGTGGAATTTTGCACGGTTTTTTGTCGATTTTTTATTATATTTTTTAACATTAAGGGTGCTCTCGAGGATTTGGGTGATGACACCCCCTTCAGGCTGCATCACTGATTACGGAAAAGCAGAGCATGAAGTAAAAACTACGCTTGGAAATAGTTGGGATGCACTAATTGATATATATATAAGATATTTACTAAATGGTCTTGCCCTCCCACCCCAAGCAAAAACTAAAATGACGCCACTAGTTGGAAATGCTTCAGTTGCTATACAGTTTCAACTAGTGAGTAAGTACTCGTCGGGAAAGTAGTTTTATTCAGTTTAGGCTTATAATGAACTGCTTGAAACTTCATTTAACTCTGTATTCTTTGACGTTAATGAATTATATATTCGGTGCTCAATAGATGGCAGCGAAAACATTTGAACATTTCGAGGTGAAACAATTTTTGAGTTATGGCTATGTTTGAAGAATTTTACATTGCTTTCATATTGTTTTATTATTTCCAAATATTTTCATTTTTAGATATTGTTTCGAAACTATATTAAATGTTTAAAACGTAGTAAAATTAACTATTTCATGCATAATATTAAAAGTTTGACCGAGTTCAGAACTGACCAATCTCGAACGGCAAATTGCATACAATACGAAAAGGTAGTTGGGATAAAAAAAAAGTCGCCAACCGTAAAGTATTATTGGCAGAATAACCGTTCTGCATATTTTCAATTTGAACCTTCTTGAAATTAATCGCGAGGTTAGGAGTTTCTACATTGAGTCTGAGTCTAGGAACATGTGTTGCCGGATGCTATTTGATTGGTGACATTTTCAACGTTTCAGGTGCACGTCGTGTCTTCTTTCAACAAGGCAGAGAGATCAGTTCCCGGAAACAGATCCGCGTGTTCATAGACAACCAATAAGCATTCCCACAAAGAACCAACACTCAGACAATCTGTTGATCATTTCTCAAAATAAAATTATGTGTTTCAGTGACGATATTGTCTTCATGGCTATATACACTTTAGTTACCCTTCATTTGAACTTGCCAATATTTATAACTTTTGTTAAAACCGTTAGTTAGTACAAGAATCGATAGATGACTCTACATTGACTAAACCCTAGAAGGTAAGAGAAGCGACAAAAACATGACAAAGTGCAGCACGAATGATTGAAAAAAGGAGCAATACAATAAACTCCAGTACAATGTCCGATTTCCCGTTCATTACACGCGAAAGAAAGTTAAAATTTATTGAAAAGGATTCAACTACACTGTCACTATATTTTTTTCTATACTTTTATCTCATGTTTACAATTTATAAGCTATATTGTTTCCTTACTCTTTTCGAATTTTTCTGATTCCTTTTTTTCATTCTATACATAGCCTATATATAACTTGTGGTTTAATATTACTTTTGATGTTAAAAGGATTAGAATTAATATATATTATTGAAGTAAATATACTATTGACAATCGACATTTAATCTTTGTTGATGAAACTGTACTTTCTACGCAGGGTTGATCTGACACACACCACGCTAATTACGTGACAATATTCCAGCACACCAGCCAAGGGTTAAACTTGACGTGGTTGTTATTTTGGATTTACAGGTGTCACGTTATATCTGAAGTTTTTGTCAATAGAAAACAAATTATTTAATATCAAAATGTCTCGAGCGCCACCTTCGATCCGAACGAACCGATAAATCAGAAATTCACAAAATATAGATTCATACCTAACGTCCAGATAAATACAAAATCTTCAAGACGGACCAAAGAAGTAGAGCTTAGCTCTGGGAATCGTTCTGAACTAGTGTTATAAAGATTCATTCAGAAAAGAATCATACAGAATTATATATGCCCAGAGGTGTACTTTAAAGTACCATAAAACACTGAATTTCTCACCTGCAAATAATAAATCTGTCGTCTCGCCAGAAAAACGCCGCAAAGGTTATTATTATTTCATCAGATCGTTGCGGGTGGCATAACACCCGAGGAATTAAATTGATCGTTTCAGAAGTCAAGTCAATGATTCTTACCACTTAATAATAACTTTATGGAAAGGTTATATTCTTTTTCAACTTCAATTGTTACATTCATACCGCAGTTTGTTACCAACAATATTAAAAGCTTCAAGACTTTTATATATACTAAGTGTACCAAGTGCTCGATCAATCATTAATTTTACTCAATATACTCCTAAGAGATTATTATTACATCTAGCCTATTTCTTAAATAACACTCGACACTAAATTAAAAATAACATGATTATTCGTCGTTCGCACTTCAAGGCGTGACCCTGTACCACTATTAATTAATCACTGGACGTAAGTGTTTCAGAAATTGCACTTGTCCTTTCATAAGCGCGCACTAATACTAAAAGTACCAGTACTTCAAAACGTACTTTCTTTAATCTATTTCTTAAGCTTACAAAGAAAGATATTGCAACAAGCGTAAAGCTTTTCCTACATAGATTACGAAAGAAAAAAAAGATGATACATGTCTTAATAATTAAATAACAATACAATCCGTTCTTACATACTGTAAATCCTTCGGCAATGAGGCACAACTATTTATTAATCCCGACGAAAGCAAATAATACGAATTAAAAGAATCTAACGGTCAAGCGACAAAACTTTCAATTACTTATATTAGAAATAAAATATCAGGCAGATGAAAACAGAATATACTTATCAATGCGCTTACGAATATTGGTCGCGGTGAATGATCTCAACAACAAAAATTACGTATTATTAAATATCTCTCCGAAATTAGCGTTTAGACAAAATGTTGATATGACTAGAATACCTTGTAGCCAAGAGATAGACAATATAGTCTTATTGAGGACAAAGCCTCGAGGGGTGCCAGCGGGTTTGTCCCTCCGATTCGATATGAACTACATGGTAACGGAGTTATAGACAACAACGACGAACTCTGAAGAGAACTAAGCTCTTCTCGATGACTTGACAGTCCAAGAGTCAAAATGCGAGAGCTCTTCTCCAGCCGCAAACTGGAGCATATATCTCAAACTAGAACGATCTTTCCACTCCCCACACAGCGGTTGTGGAAAATCCAAACCAATCAGATCAGTCGGTAGAACAGCACGTTACACTTCTAGCTTCGTACCATCGTCCGGAAGACATTACTAACAATACACGCACAACACATTTTCGTCATTCGCTGATTGTTTCTCAATAACAGACATTTTTAATTTTGTACGGAGAGGATATAATAATGTATTTACAATACGCTTTCATTCCTAAGGTTTTTCTTCTCTTTCAGTTACCTATGCCATCTTACCATATAAGCAGCTTAGGAACCCGTCCTCTATTACACAAAGTTACAACAAGGCGCATTTTCAGTACCCGATTAAATGGACGGTCTCAGTCAGGATTACCACAACCAGAGTTGAGCACGTGATCATTCAACTGCGAAGTATCTAGGTTTATACTTTTGAAACCCTTACCCTGCAACTGTAGCTATGTTGGTATAATGTTGGTTTCGGATTTGGAAAGTCTTGCCTGAAATACCAGCGGACGACCAGGGGTTTCTTCAATGGCGCCAGGCAAATGTCGGGATGGTTCCTTCAAGCTAGGCCAGTAGAAGTAGTGTACAAATTGCCCTTTTTTTCTGAGCCTCTGATTGGTCGAGAGATTTGTGACGTCACAGTGTCAAAGCGCTGTGATTGGCTGATTGTGACTTCTACATAAGACGTATATTTACTATTCCCATGACTATGCAGCTTCGGTGATTATAAATTAATGTCAGAGCATTTGTTTACTTTCTCATTCCGATTCTGCTTTGTGATAATTTTCATACAGCTACAATATTATATTACATACACACTTTGAAAGTGTTTATTTAATTTCATTGTGCTTCTGTCTTTTCCTCTCATTTTTATTTGCTCTCTTATTTTGTATTCTCTTTTTATTTTTATTTTCTATGCCTATTTTCTAATTTATATCTTTTCACTCGTTGTGTCCCTTAACTATTGAATAGATATAATGATTAGATGAGTATGGTTGAAACTTTCTTGTCTCTTTTGACTTTTATTGTTTGTTTGTGCCATTTTGTTTCCTTTATTTTGTCTTCTTTCTTTGTTTTTGTTTCTGTTTGTTGTCTTTGTTTAGGGATTCTACCAGACGCACCTCCAATGTGTGTGTATGTATCACCTTCCGAAAGTCTTGAGCACTCCTCCCCCAGCCTAAAACCGGTTATAAAACTATAGATACCCGCTAAACTCTACTTATACCCAGGGATGTGAAGGAGGTGACTCTCGCGCTAGCCCTTTGTTCAAAAATTATATTTATTCCCAGCCCTTTGTAAAATATTAGGAGTACTCCTGCTTATAACTCACCAATTTTGAATTATACCCGCCACATTAAATGTCGTGACCAATTTCCTACACTAATAAAAAATTATAGATATTTCTACAAATCCTCTAGTAAAGTAACTACACAAATTTTAATAGTTTGTGTTGTTTCATTAATATCTAGGAAAATTCAGGAACTTTTCCCATACTAAGGTAGTTACCTGAAGTTTTTTTAGTTGTTTGTGCACATACAAAGAATGAGAAAAGGGTTTCGTATCGTAACCGTGCATGCAATTTTAATCAAGTGTTTGCTTCCGCCATCTTGACCGCATATTTTAAGCAGAAATCGGAATGGCAATTCCCATTCCTATTTGACAAGTAGAAAAAGTGATTAAAATGTGGCCTAAGTAGTGGGAGTAACATAGCTTATGTCTTCGGGATTCAGGATACGCAATAGACTGTTCATTTCTAATGTTCTATACTGTGGACAAAATGATTATTTTAGTATTCTGGAAATTGAAAATTAATCGGTTTTACTTGTTTTATTTTAGGTTTAAGTTATTGTCTAGTAGATTTCAGATTACAGGAAATAAAAAGTTTATTTTAGGAAAAACATGATAGGTCTTGTGACTGATTGGCGACGGAACAGTAATTGGTTTAGCATGATGTCATTAAACTCCACTTCTCAACGCCAATCGAAATATTTGAGCAAGAGGAAAGTAATACAATAAGCTTCCAATATAATCATGATACGCGCCCGCTTTCCGTGGAATGACACTGATCACCTAAATACCTCTCAGCGAGAACGGAGACTAAGACTCCTTCCCATTTGTAAATCAATATGTATTGAAGAACAGGATACGATGAGCCACTACTCAACCACGTTGATAGCATATTATTTCATGTATTAGTTACCATCCACCTTGACTCAAGAAAATAAATTGATAGCAGTAATCTGAGGATATATCGACGCCAATATTACCAATATCCTTTGTTATCTGAACCTTCCCTTCCGCTCGTATTGAAATTTGAGTGATAGTGGTGTCAAGTGATATTTAGAGTGCCTTATGAACAGTTCTCCTGAATTACAGACTTTAACAGGTATCTTCCCGCAGAGCAGGTGAGTTGAATGCACCTTAATAAATCTGGATCAATTTAATCACTTTGGAAGTTTCAAGGACTTTGGAGTTATGACACAATGGTTTATATTAGGTTAGCTCTTGTTCACTTATTCTTGCCAAGGCTTCGCAACCCATGAAAAGTACTTGTTATGTTGTCTGTTATCCCGATATAAAATCCCGTTGCATGGTAGCCTGTAAGAAAGTGTGAAATCTGCTCCAAGGTAAGAATGAGTAAGGTAAATGAGACGAGCTGCGTCTAAAGTGCTCAACCAAATTTGTTACGTGCAGAGAACTCTCCAGGGGATCTCATCTTTTGTGTAAGTTTTTTTTATCTATTCCGCCGGAAAGATATTCACGAATCTAGATCCTGCAAAGTGTTTACATAGATAGGTCATAATATTGTTTTGATCTAGTATTTTCTGTTAATGACTTACAGTTTAGACCAGTCGGTAAGACCCTGGACTTCTAACTGAGCAACACATGTTCAAATCTTGTTTCAGGTTTCTCTTTTTTTTTAAACATTTCTTCGCAATATCCCTGAAAAATAAGTGATGACTGGTTTCTATTAACTAATTTGCAGAAAATTTCCAGGTCGTTATGGTTGCGTGATTTTTTTTTCAGGAATATTTTGGAACATTTCTCACGCTGTGCCTTTTTATGTTCTTCCTATTTATGTCTCCCTTTTTACTTTTCTGTTTCTATTTCTTTATCTTTCTCTGCCCATTTCTTTCTTATTAGGTAGATTTCGAAGAAAATATACCTATTGAGATCGGTACGATATGAAAGTGTAAATTTATATATATATATTAACACGCTAGCGGCCATAATTTTGAAGATATTAGAACCAAATTTTTATATGTTGCTTCTAGGCTTAATAGCTCGGTCAAGTTCGTTAATGAGCAAAATCGGTCGCCATCTTGGATCCAAAATGGCCGCCGAACCCATTGTTGTATAGAATACACAGCCTAAACCGCTGGGGCTATTGAAATCAAATTTGGCATAAAGGTACAACATCACTTTTTAATTATGAAAATGTTACGTAATGAGTTCAAAGACGCCATCTTGGATCCAAAATGGCGGACCTAAAAATCCATTTTCCACACCGTTTGAGCTAGAGATACGAAATTTGGCATAAAGGTGCATTATGACGGGTAGCGTAGGAAAATATCCTAACATTTGGGAAAAGTCGCCATCTTGGATCCAAAATGACCGCCCAAAATCCCATTTTGCACACCGTTTGTGCTGGATAAATGAAATTTTACTTGAAGTTGTACTATCACAAGTAGGTCACGACAAAATAAGAAAACTTTCAAAAAGTCGTCAACTTGGATCCAAAATGGCCTCCCCAAAAACCCAATTTCCAAATCATTGAAGGTAGAGAAACGAAATTTTCTTTGAAGGTGTATGGCCAAGAGTAGGTTACAATAAATAGGGCAAATCTTCCCTTTGGGGGCGCAGCCAACCGTGGGAGGGTGAAGATGTACTCCGTGGTGGTTTTGTGCTGCTGGGAGATTTTGGTTAAGATAGAGGAGGCGCATCCTCTCAAAATCACTGAAGTTGGGGGGCGAGCCCCGGCTCCCAGCTAAACTTCGAAATCTACCTCAGCCTGTAGGCCTACCGAAAGGGATTTTTTTAAATCTTATCTTATTTTCTGTTTTGTAGTTTTCTCCCTTGTTCTGATTCATGTCTATCTTTCTTCTCTGTACCTCATTTTATCTCACTTCAACTTTTTTCGTATTTCATTTTCTCTGCTTTTGTGTTCTCTTTCTTCCTCCCGCTCTCTCTCTCTCTCTCTCTCTCTCTCTTTCTTTCTTTTCCTTTTTTTCTATTGACTATTGGAGCTGACTCTGTTGATCTTGAGGTTATAACTATGGCAGTTATAAAATGTGATTGATTGTTTAAAAAAAACACTTACCTGATTTAGTACACAGTGGTTAATGTTATTTTCACCATTGATCTTCCAGTTTAGCTGCTTTTGTTACGGTAAAAGTAGTGTTAAACTCACAGTGTTACCACTGTTAAAATTAATGTCCAATTCTTTGTGTTGTTTTAGTAGAGTTGAATTGATAATTTGAATCACCAAGCTAGTTACTTATGTAAAAGAAAAGAAAAAAAAACTTTCAGTCATTTTTGAGAACACGTTACTGTTGAAACTATTGGCTATAATTGAAACAACTTTTTGGCAGCAAAATTTGAAGATTACAAACACCAGATGAAAGTTCCTTTCATGTTACTATCCGTGCGTATGAAATATCGAGGTAACATTACATAAAGAAATTAGAAAAGTTTGAAATGCAAACGTGCAGAAGGATGAATGGGGCTCTGAAAGAAGAAAAAAGGAATAATGTGCAACATCTGATGAGTCACGATTTTCTAAGACGAATAATAGAACATTGAAGGCATTGAAAGAGAAGAATTATTTGTCTGGATAATCTACTAGACTGAAAGGGAGAGATGAAACACTTTGTTGGATTCTCGGTCGTCCGAAAGATTAGCACAACTTGCTTTCTGGACCTGTTCAACATAGTAATACACCGAACTCTAATTAACTGCTATTATTGCATATATTTTTTTCAAGGTTAGCCACTTTTACTGTTTACAAATAAAGCTAAAGTTGATGTAGTAATTCATATCCGTAAATAACAGTCGCATTTCAAGAAATGGTTAAGTTGATTCAATACTTTTCGGTAGGCAAGAGCGATAACCACTTCTTGTGTAAAATCATCACTGTTTGCTGTGCCATTTCAGTTACTTAACATTAGTAGTCCTAGTATGACACCCTCCTTTATGTTGAATCAGCATTTACAACACATGCATTGTTTTTAAGAACCGAAACCAACACCGTTATTTGTGTTGATTTTACACAAAAAGATGCTTGTCGCCCTTGGAAACCAAAAGTGTTAAATTAACGCAAACAGTTTTTTTTTTTTTTGCTGTATACCACTGAGTAATACTCTATTAGAATTTAAATCAAGCTTTATCTAATTCTTCTGAATAACCTTGACGAAAATAAAAGAAATTATAACTTATCTTACAACCTAGTAATATCTTAGATTATGTCTGCCCAGGATCTTAAATAATCTTGATTGAAAATAGATACTTGATTAAGATGATTTCATTAAACTTTGAAGATCTTATTTTATTCGGATTATTTTTTATTGAATTTACACACACATGATTTCCAAATTCTCTTTCAGAGGCTAAAGGGAAATGTTTGACTTAAGCCCGTCGGGCTAGAGACATGACGTTCTTCGGCGATCCCAGTTTCGGAGAGAAGGATGTGAAAGATAGCGGACCCATATGCGTGTGATAAAATTAAGGAAACACGAAAACAAGTCATCTCATTCAGAATAGTGGCAGTGAGATTCGAACCAACATGCCTCTACATTACCGATTAAACCACGGGGACCGAGTTCTACACTCCTGTAGTGACTTAATTTGTCACACTCTAACTTAAGTTTACTAAATTCGTGTAAAAAAGATAAGAATTAGATATACTGTTTCCTGGCTTTGTGGAACAGATGCAAATTCAGATAGATATCTTAGTTCGAATATTAAAACCGAAGATCCTGCAATAACATTTGAAATATTCTTTCTTGCTTGGTAACTCGAAAATAACTTTGAGCGTAATGATTACCTAAAAAATAAAATAATCTTAAATTTGAGCAACAATATCAACAAAACTGTTTAGGGAAATTTCGTCCTCAGTTTACTTTCATTATGATATAATGACCATAAAATATCATATTGGTTTATGCAACACTTACGCGATATAAAAACAATCAATACATAAAGTATTGTTGCTAAATTTGCAATAACTGTTTTGTTCATTTTAACTTTTTTTTTCAGAAGAGCAATAAAATTTGTTTTTAAAGCTAACTGTAATTTTTACTTATTTCGATATTAATGAATGTTAATTGTCGTGAGTAATGGGAATATCTATTAGCAAGCAAAAAAATCAATTAAGTTTCACCAGGAAAATTTTTTGAAAGTCTATATTTTTTACATAAAAAGAATTACGAAACCAAGATATAGCAGATATTTTTTTTTAAATTTAAAACCGTTGGATGAAATAATTTACACATAGCTGTGGTTTCAAAAGAAAGGGGAATGTGTTTCCCTTTCTAACGACACCAAAATATCAATTTTGGACTTTCGAGCACATAGCACGTATTGCAAATTCAGCGATGATATCCTGCTAATTGGTATAAAGCTAGTTGGATTTATAACAATACTTTAAACGTACAGATGGCAAGGTTAGATCGTTATGAATTTTATATTGGATTAGAACTTGTCGTGGACATATTTTCATGTTGTTTGTTATCTTTCTTCTTAAAATAATAGCTGGATCTCATGATATGATTAGTTATACTTACTTTATTCAAATTAATTGAAGAAATACAAAATTATTTCTAGTTTTGTAAAAGAAGTATAAACAAATTGATTATCTATTTTCTGTCTTAGAAATTGCTGGTGTCGTTGATTTTGTATTATAGGATGATCTTCTACAAGTACTGTATTTTTAAAATTATATTTAAGTGCAAACGATTGCTATATAAGTGCACATCCTACGATCAGTGGTATACTGTAAGAAAATGTTTGTGTTTATTTACTTTTCGGCGCCCGAAGGAGACAAGCACCATTTGAGTTAAATCAACACAAGAAACAGTGTTGATGTCGATGATTCAACACAATGGATGTGTTGCCAACGCTGACTGAATACAGAGGAGGGTGTCATACTAACACTACTACTGTTGAATAACTGAAATGACACAACACACAGTGATGATTTAACACAAAAATGTCGCTCTGGTCTACCGAAAAGTGTTGAATTAACACAATCATGTCTTGCAGTGATATCAAGCATGTGTGAAATACTAGTGTTAATTACTACATAAAACAGAAGAACTCTTGCAGTAGAATATTATTTTCAGCACTTATCATATAATGAGAGACGAACTTTTTTCGCTAATGCAAGAACTCTTTTCGTTTCAGAACCAGAAAACCACGTTTATATTCTCGCGAATGTGTGCGAAATTCGACATTACTTGCGATAAATGCAAATGAAAACGAAAGTGGAATTCGTGATAATTATTGCTAATAATAACTAAAATCCAGTGCACGATCAGTGCATTTCCAAAATTATTTAAGTTAAAAATCGTTGTATTTTACCGAAAGGGTGGATGTTATCCTTTAAGGATGGGGTTAAATGAAGTGTTTACATTTTTGAATTAATTTCTATATTTTAATGCCACAAAATATCAAAATTGTTGCTATAAAGATTCGTCTCTACATATTGATAAACGATTCTACTTCATTTCTTGAAACTATTCCGGTTCCGGTTCTGACTCACAAGAAAAAAAACAATGAATTGTGCCCAAAAGGTAAGGAAAAAGACGAAAAAAAAAAAAGGTACAAAAATCAGAAAGATGAAAATCCAATCGATTAAGAGCTCCACAACAAATAAGTTTCTCCGTAAACACGCGACATGACATGTCAAAATCGCATTTATCGCCATCAATTCAATTATATTTGCTGCAGAAGCAAACACTTAATACAATGTATGTCGAACACAATCACACAAAGAACGAGTTGTGTACAATGTCAGTAGTTAACATTCAACATTCACTCATATCAGCCAGGAGACCAAGGTTAATAATAGACTGAGAAACAAGAACACTAGACTGCCTAAGCAAACACCTGTGTATGACATTGTATTTCAGCTTGAAAATTAACAGTTGTTTCAACTTTATTAATACTAAAAATTCCTGTTTGTATTTTGTAGTGAAAAACAAAACAAAAACAATGCATTTAATAGAAGAGTATTGTTCAATGTTGTAGCTATGATCTACAAAAGACATGGAAGGGTGACTGGAACTCAACCGCATGAATACAATATGGGAAAATGTTAATAAAGAATTGAATGCCACTTTCCTTGTTCCCTGAATAGTTTCCAAAAAAACTGAATCATTAAAATGTCATTACTTTCAACTTATATGTCGCCCACATAAGCCAATGGATACAAGTGACATTTACAAATAAAAATCAATCGAATTAGTTTTTTAATAACACACACAATTTTCATATTTTGTACATGGACAATGCACATAGTCCTAAGGTTTCTTTATACAAAATATTAATTCTGTGTCACATATATTTCAGGTTATATGTCAAAAAATTACCTGGATTTTTTTATTCGTCAATGTCACTAGTATCCCTTTGTTTCTGAACTTCTCAGTTATATCCATTTATTTTCTGCAATCAAACTGATTGGAAAAACCTTTTTCTTAAAATAAATAAAATTGATTTTTCTCTAATTTAAAACTTAACATATAAGGATGTTCTCTCGCGATGTTTTCTGTACTTTTGGCCAGAGATGTTGTGGCAAAGTTAATATTGTGTACAAGCTGCACTATATGAAAGGTGACCAGATGTCATCCTTTGAAAGGGAAAGTCCCATCGACTTTGTCCGACGCAAGTTCTAATACGGCACAACAATGCCACGATTTTCCTCTTATTACGCCCAATTCTACGAATTATCTCAGTTTTATTATTTTTAATTTCACTTTTATGTATGGCCGTTAAACAACTCTGGCTCAGACTGAGGACAGGGTTAGGAAGAGAAGTTGGACATGGCCCAGTTTTGAAGGTACCATCCTGGTATTAGCCTCGTATGAACACGGAAAGTCCCCGGCAAAATTTCAATCTGGATCGCTGGTTGCTGGGATCGATTCCAGATCATTAAGAAGAGATCTACTGTTCATTGGCAGTTAAAAAAAAAACTGTGTCTATGAAAAGCAGTTCTGAGATTTTAAATTCTCTTTGCAATTATTATTATTATTATCATCTGTCGTGTAGTACCAAACAAATGAAGATCAGAGGAAAAGAACGTATTTCCTCTACTTTTGTCGAAATTGAGATAAGAATGTCATCAGTTAGCTCTTCGAAGAGCCTTTTTAACGAACTTTCTTGATTTAATGTGTCGTTATATGCAATGCTGCTTCTGGATTCTAACGCTCACCTGTATAATCAATAAAATTTTAAAAAAAAAAACATGCTATTTTCCTTTAGTCTTCAAATAAGGTAAATTAGGTCCACATCAGAATGGATGGAGAGACACGCTTGCAGCAAATGGATACCTAACAGATTCTTGATGGCAAGTATTTGTCTTCTGAAATCACTGTGCTTAGGTGCATAACCAGTGGTAGACATTCAACGAACTTTTGGTTTATTCGTTAGAAGTTAGAAAAAGTCTCATCCCTCAATCAAATGCTGTGATTATCTACAAAAAGGTGTTGTGCAAAGTAAAAGCAAATTGTGGCGGTCAAGTGGTCTGACAAGGTATATTCGCGAAGTGCTTGACGGATATTGGTTTAATGCTGAACACAATGCACTCTGCTGGGCCCAGTGTGTATTGTACTAAGTTTAGTGGCCCATAGCGGCAATTGTCCTAGTTATGAGTGTTCATAAATCAGGGATTCAAATTATTTTTTCATTGGTTATGTTCATTTATGATGGAATGTGTCCGAGAGTAACAAATGTTACTATGGAAACCCTGATTTATAAGCAACAATAACTAGGAAAATTACCATCATTGGCAGCTGAAATTAGTACAATACATACTAGGCTCAGCAGGATTTTACATTTTATTGAATATTAAACGAATATTTGTCAGACACTTTGCGAGAGTACCTTGTGAGATAGAGATGGCCAAAATATCCCGGATATCCGGATAACATAATCCGGTATCAATTTGAGAAAGGTCAGATAATTGGGATGATTAATTATAATATCTGAATCCTAGAGTCTCAATTCTGATTCAACACAATTAAGAGTATCATACTAACACTATCACACTGATGAATTACCGAAGCCACACAACAAATGGTGTTGATTTCACCAGAAAAAAGTGATGGTCACCGTGAGACATCAAAAAGTGTTAACAGAGAATTTCTGGAATGTAGGATACCTAAATATAAATGCAATTTGCTACAGCAGAATACTATTTTCATTTATTTTACCATTGTCATAAAAAAACATGTATATGTCTCAATTTCCGTCTTCCAGCTACTAGCAGCCATTTCTTTATCCTGCGTGAGGAATACGAAGATATCAACGCTTTAAAATAATGCAATCATATTGTGTACATAGATATTGAAAACAACATGAACATGTTCATATACAATGCTGTGATATTACGCCAACAGAATCTATGATATACGTCATAGTTTCATGTTTCATGACAATTCTATGTTAACAATCATGGAAATGCATGCGCGTCAGTTTTATAACATTAAACGACTGAATTTAAAGAACATTTTAATCGCTAATGTCTTCGATCCGTCTCGATTCATGAAGCTGTTAACATTAATTCTAAGATCCATGATCCAGACCAGATTCGAACCTGCATCTTGTTTTGTTCGTTAACTGAAACCTAGATCCTAGGATTACTTGACCATCTCAGAACGCCTGACACAGCATATATAAATTACCACTGCCCTTTCTGCTGGTTATGTAATCATGCACAATAGTTTACGAAAAAAAAATACTCGCTATCAGGAATCTGTTTGAGAAATCAGATTTTATTTTCGCTACTTGTTGAACCAATCGTCAGCTACTTACAAAATTGGTTGAACGCAAAGTATGGTCTTTATAATTTAGTACTACAGAGCTTAATCTCAACAACGTGACTTTACCTTTTCTCTTTAACACTCATTGGTATTGTAATGACGGTTGCAACTCAGAACATTGCATTATTGAATGCAAGCGAGATGACATAATTGTTCCTAATGAAAGTTGATTTCTAATTTAGATTGGACATATTCTATCTTCCGGTCAATCGAGTAAAGAAAGAAAGATACAGATAACAAGATGGATAAAGAACAAAAGAAAAAGAAGAAATATAGAAATTCTCAGAACTGAAAGTAAAATAATACAAGTTGAGACTGTAAATAATCCAATTTCAAAATACTGCTAATATTTTTATCCATAATTACAGGAAAATTTCTTAATTAATCATAATTAATTCTTAATTTTCGACTTAATTTGTAAAATAGAATATTTCGGAAACTTTTCGATTTAGAGAAAAACGATTTATAGATATATAAATGCATTTGATATTTGTAATCATCATTGCTGTTGTTTGTGCTTTATCGTTTACCAGCTGCCTCGTTTTATGTTACTGATCACGGATTTATTCATATTGATCTCCTTGTAAGGTGACTATTGGTTATCATAATCTGTAAGGTTTTAGTTTCTTAAAAGTTTCTTACCAAAAGCGGTAAGTTTCAGGTAGACGATACTAAAATATATTTGTTCTATTATAAAAGCAGAAACACAACACAATGGGTGAAACTGCATGGATGGGTTATTGGACTTTATCGTGGTAATAAAACAGAAGAAATGTTTAGACTTCGTATTCACCTTGTGAGACTGCAGGGGGATCCTCTAAGGATGGGCAACGTCAGCAGAACTTACATCCACACCGCCTCGCCGGCGACCGTAACCACTAGATCACAAGGAGCGGGTGAGGATAGTATAGCATTATCAAATAGGGAGATAGTTCACTACATGTCTCTTGCCATGCATTTGTAGACTGTCCACTGCGACAGACAAGAAAGCAAAAAATTCCTTTCGGTAGGCCTACAGGCTGAGGTAGATTTCGAAGTTTCGCTGGGAGCCGGGGCTCGCCCCCCAACTTCAGTGCTTTTGAGAGGATGCGTCTCTTTTATCTTAACCAAAATCTCCCTGCAGCACTACACCACCACGGAGTACATATTGACCCTCCCACGGTTGGCTGCGCCCCCAAAGGGAAGATTTGCCCCATTTATTGTAACTTACTCTTGGTCATACACCTTCATTGAAAATTTCGTTTCTCTACCTTCAATGATTTGGAAATTCGGTTTTTGGGGCGGCCATTTTGGATCCAAGTTGACGACTTTTTGAAAGTTTTCTTATTTTGTCGGACCTACTTGTGATAGTACAACTTCAAGTAAAATTTCATTTATCCAGCTCAAACGGTGTGCAAAATGGGATTTTGGGCGGTCATTTTGGATCCAAGATGGCGACTTTTCTCAAATGTTGTGATATTTCCCTAAGCTACTCGTCATAATGCACCTTTATGCCAAATTTCGTAACTCTAGCTCAAATGGTGTGGAAAATGGATTTTTAGGTCCACCATTTTGGATCCAAGATGGCGTCTTTGAACTCATTAGGTAACATTTTCATAATCAAAAAGTGATGTTGTACCTTTATGCCAAATTTGATTTCAATAGGCCCAGCGGTTTAGGCTGTGTATTCTATACAACAATAAGTTCGGCGGCCATTTTGGATCCAAGATGGCGACCGATTTTGCTCATTAACGAACTTAACCGAGCTATTAAGCCTAGAAACAACATATAAAAATTTGGTTCAAATATCTTCAAAACTATGGCCGCTAGCGTGTTAAT
>JAGDQP010006890.1:23148-46904 GCA_022664845.1 Lepisma saccharinum | reverse complement strand
ATATCGTACCGATCTCAATAGGTATATTTTCTTCGAAATCTACCTAAAAAACAAACACTAACAAAACAACAAACAGACTGACAGATGACAAATAGAAACAGCATACTTCCCACACTGGCGAAGTTTTCATCACGTGAGGTTTGGGGCCAGGAGGGATGGGAATGGCGGTCGAAGTTTTGGTTTGACGAGGTTTTGGTCTCGCAAAGTTTGGACCTTGCGAAGTTACAGCTGCGACGTTTTGGTACAAAAGGTTTCGGGTGCGAGTTTATGCCCCAAAACTCCAGCTAAGTGCTCATGCACAGAGGTCTGGATTCAGCCTGCTTCCGTCTTAACTTCAACAATGAAGTTCATAGAGGTGAGATCTAACTGATTTGTGATCTACGCAGTTTATGAGATTTATTAAATGTAATGAAAATCAGAAGGAAATGTAATTTTGAGAAAGAATTGCGAACAAATATACAAAGTAATTTGTGGGACTAGCAAGTAATAGTAAATACAGCTTCTTTACATAGACGAGAAATTGGGACTTAAGGCTCAATGGAGCTAGGTTTGAACTCCTATTTGTTCTACGTTGATTATTCAAATTTCAGTGCAGCTAAACAGGAAATAAGTTTCACGGACTAAAGTTCATTCCGTACTTTAATGGTGAGTACAATTAGTTTTATAGAAATTCTCATAGAAACTTCATTATTGTGTGCAGACAGTATTGGGACAACATTCTGTCTCAAAAGTATCTGTACACGATAACAAACTTACTACTAACATTTCTTCCAGATTAATTGTTTTGATTATTGAACTACGAAACGGACATAAGTCCGTGAAACTTATTTTCTGTTTACCCGTACTAAAATTTGAATAATCAACGTTGATTAAAATAGAAGTACTAACCTACTTCCATTGAAGCGTAATGCTATTTGAAAATTCTCTTTGTGTATACAGTAACCAGACAATTTCAATTTCGCTCGATTTGATACTCAAAATCGTTTTAAGAAATTAGAGACTAATTATTTATGTTGTACGATTGCTCCTTTTTTTTACAATATTGTTTGTACATAATTGATATTTAACTTTTAACGCAGGAAAAAGACCATTAATTAAGCAAACTAGCCACTTCATTGAAAACTACTCGTATTAAAGAGTCTAATCGGTTCATTACACTTAAGAGATCAAAGCTATCTTTTTCCAGGTACTGCAAATATATACAACAAAAACATATGAAGTTCTGAATTTTGTAATTTCTCAGCTGAAAGCTTAATTAAGCTTTAAATTTTGTTCTTTTATCTGGTTATATGTTTTACAGATAAATACATCGTATTGATAAATATTTAATATAATATGGAAAAGAGGAAGACCTCTATTATGGGATTTCACCTGCGCTGATACATTCGCCATTTCAAATGTTACTTATTCTTCCTTGAAAGCGGGTGGTGCTGCTATTCGTAGAGAGGCCGATAAAAATCGAAAATATTCCAATCTACTTGCACAGTATATTTTTGTTGCGATCGCAATTGAGTCAAGTGGTACTTGGGGCACGGCAGGCCTTAATTTTATTAAAGAAGTTGGTCGGCGAATACAGATCGTTTCAGGTGATGCTCGCTCGACCACCTTCCTAATCCAGCGCCTCAGTATCGCAATTCAGCGAGGGAATGTATCTTCTATTCTTGGTACGTTGCCTCCTGGGAAGGCATTAGACGAGATTTTCCTGCTTTAAGGATGTTTTTTTTTTTTTAGATTTTGTTTCAATACAGTTCTACGTAATGTTGAAACCCAAATAATTAGTTCTTGAATTTAATATAATGTTTTGGGTGACACCTATTTGTATTATTTGTAAACCTGTTATTTTTTGTATAGATTGAGATATACGTTTTTTGTTTGGTTTTGTTGGCATTGACATGCTTTTCGCGCGTATTTTTACTGTAGAATATCTCTGAAAATTTTACAAGTGGATTTTCTGTTTATACCCAAACAGTTTTAAGCAAATTAATTAATTAAAACATGAGTTCAATACAGTATAAAAACAAAAATTATTAGTTGGCTTTTCGTTTAAATTCTTTGAAAAATAATATTTTCAGTTCAGTTCATTCTAATGATCAAAGTAGTCCGATGTTTCTACAGGTATAAAAAAATAAATGAAGTCTGCAGTGAAGACCAGGTGTTGAAATGAAGCGAAAAAAAAATGTTCAGGTGATTTCTGACGTTGAACTTACGAATCTCTCTCTGAGATCTTCTCATATGAATTCTGGCGATGAATATCCCATTGCTTTTCCTCAGTCGTTTTTTCTGACCATATATTTCCTATGAATTGTAAAGTGATATGCCGTCCTCGTGAATTATTTGACCAGAAGGAATGAAAAAAAAAGGACGATTTTGGCATTTTGCCAACTGATCTCAAACGCAAAATTGGGGCTAAAGGTTTAAAAGAGAGATAGAGAAGAGAGAAGGAGTAGTGAATGAATCTACAGAGATACTATTCTCTCTAAATCCAGGGATTTTTAGTTTAGTTCTCTAACGCCACTGCAAAACTCAAAGTGTCGTAGACAAAACACACTTTTACGCTTCAGCTAAACCTAAAGTGGAGAACCCTATATCACCGCTATTTCCGTCTGTTCGTCGGTCTGTTAACACTTTTCTACTCAGGAACTGCTAGGGCTACGAATGTGGTTGAAGTGTCGTCCGAAAGGTCTCGACAAGACCAGTTCAAAGGCTTACAAATTATGTAAGTCGATCTGTCTCTCTGTTGATAACTTTCAACTCACTCAGGAACTATTAGGGGTACCAAGGTGGTTGAGGGATTGTTGGATAAGTGTCGGCGATTCGAAAGCCTTGCGGTACACCGTGCGCACAGCTTCCGCCTCACTTGTTTTATTTCTTTTCTTAATATATTTAGACAAAGGGATTCTTCCTCCTTTTATCTTACATTTCTCCGTTTTGTTTATTAGTCACACCATGTGTTATATTATGGAAACACATGCATGTGCAATATTTTGGAAGCATCAATGACAATATGACAGAAAGGTCCAGTGAACATATGTTGGGAAACGAGTGGTTGCAGAGATACAGATTACCGAAAGCGTGGGACAGTCATCCTCAGACGCTGGAAATTGCCGAGGTAAAAGCGCTAGATGAGACGTTGTGCCTTGAAGGAAGTGACACAAGGAGATTCCAAAACTGCATACCCTGTGAGGAATTCGTTAATGCTGTGAATTCCAGATCAGCATTTCTCGTTTGGAAGAGAAAGGACGTGGAATCGAACCGCGCTGCCAAATGTCGTGCCTGATTGGGAGTTAGCGGACAGAGCTTTAGTTATGGTACCAATTCAACATTCGTGTCGTGACATTGATGGAAACTCTGGAAATTTTCAGGCACATGGTTTGGCAGCGCGGTTCGAACCACACGTGCTTCATGTTTCCAAACGTGCAATACTGATCTGAAATTCGGAGCATTAACGAATTCATAACAGGGTTGGGTGTTATTGGATAACGAAACACGCTTAGATGTATCACAGTGATGTTTCCAGGAGTTCTTTTGTACTAATGATTGCAGTTGGAGCACTCATAACGTTAAAAGCTGTAAAATAATATCCTTACGTACCATGTTTCACTTTATAATATTTGAGAGCTCCAAACACAATTTCTCGCGAAGCTTTCAAAGAAACTAGTAAATTATTACATGCTTTGGTAAATAGAAGCTGAAGTACATTGACCTGATGTGTTACTCGACCCATGTCATTTCGCACTTTCCCCCTGAAATTAAAAGGTGTCAGGATTCTGGAAATCAATTGGTTACGAAATTAATGTGATGGGAAATTTCCTTTGGGTCACCCTGTATTTATATAACATTCGCAATTTGCAGGGATCAGAGCAATTAATTAACACGTCAGCTTCATCAATAATTTTAATCTAATATTTCAATTATCGTCAGCGCCATCTATTATTTAAAATTGAATGGAAATGGAAAACTTCAACACATATGTATGAAGTGTTGCCTACCTTTCAGGTATTCAGAACAAAGTTTCGAAATAATTTGAAATCCTGAAACTTGTGTTCGGCTAAATTCCGAAACGTAGTTCTACAGGGGTGTTCATTTGAACACATCATCAAAGCACTGTGGAAGTTTGATTCTCTCGTATTGTGTCCTTGTAACTCAAAATATCCCATTTGTCGCTTTTCTCCTTCAATCTATGCAAGAGACCATGTTTCATCGTACTATGTCAGAAGGAACTTCAAATTACCTTTTCATCGTAGTAATTTAATACAATCAGAATGAAGTGTGTGTTAAAACGCACTAAGTTATTGACTTGATTCCTTTTAACAAAGTATCTGGTTGTAATATTTTGATTACATTGATGAATGCGTAAATTAAGTCAAGAATTCCTCGATAAGTAGCAACTGTGTATGTGTGAATATTGATTCTGAAGTTTGACTTGACTTAATGTTGTACGGAAATGTGAATTATATTTGTTCTTTTGATTTGCGAATCGTCCTGAAACTTAAGTGTGTTCATAAAATTTGGAACTTAGTTAACCCTTGTTCTGTGGGTTGAAATCTGATGCCTATGTTCACGTAGTCTTTTTGTTAATGCACTGCTTAAACTAACAATAAACATTGCTCATTATATTACCCAACTTCTGCGACATATGCATTATATTTCTACATGAGAAAGCAAATTATTGTAAAGCGCCTACTAGCGCTCCTTTCGGAGATTCCCGACAGTTGGGGAATTCCGACACCTCTAAGCTTGCAACACTGTTGATTGCACAATAGTCATCTCGTGATATAAACAATGGTGAGGAAGAGACTTCGTATTGTACTGAAGCTCTGCGCTGATTTATGAGTTTGTGTCTTGTATTTGTGACTTGAATCATATTTGTAAGGTAAGCTGTCCAGAAAACGTGACTAAAGGGACCCTGTTCTAAAATCGAAGAATCAGTTCTTTAAGTTTATATGAACAAGCGTTGAACATGGTTCGAAGTCATTGCACACTATCAAAGGGTAAAGCCTTCTGTGTGAACAGGGAATTTGATTTTCTTTGGTCAATGGTACAGACTCAAAGAATTAATATATTTCTAATATTAGGCATTTTGGGGCAATACCGACATTCCGTTGTGGGGTATTTTCGACATCTTCTCCAACAGTATATTTCTATACTTTCCTTGCAAGTATCTATGCCACACTATTCACGTAAATTACAAATATTTCTCTCTTTATTTAACATAACAAACATTGTCCGTAACTACTCCTGAGAGACTTCAAAAGACTCAACGAACAATGAAACCATGACTTCAGCTTCTGATGCTCTAAGATATAGTATGTGTGTTACTACAGTTGGAAAAGAGTCTCATGCGGAATCTGGTAAATCGAGAATCTGGGGGAAGTCAAACTTAGGCTTCCATCGAATAGGAACTGAGCTTAGCAGAGATTCTTCGGGATTTGAACTAGCAAATAGATTTGAAACTTCAGAAATTACCCAGCAATAAAATTCCTGAGAGCTCATATACTCCTTAAGATCATTATGAAACTCTACATAAACTATCAACAACAGAGCGTAATTTAAACTGCTTGTAATCGAGTTCTTTCACCTTTTGTTTGACATTTGTTCTTAGAGATAACAAGGACAACTAGCTATGCAATTAAATTTCTATTTACTTTTTATTCTTTTTAAAATCATCTAATTTTTAGATAACCTGTCAGATGGCATTTCCACACGCAATGGCAAGTCATCGTAAACTGGTTTTCATTTGCTGTCGGAATTGCCTCAATAAAGTGTCGAAATTCCCCATGTAGTGGGCAATCCCGACAATTCTCACTAGTTTCATTTAAACACCATCAATTACCATAGGATTCAGATATGAAGAGTGAAACAAAATAAAAGAAGAGGCAATATGCTTTATGATGACGTGCAGAAATATCATCTCAATGCTTCATACACAGGTGTCTGTTTCCTAAGATACGATAAATGTTTAGCGTGCTGGGAATCCCCCCAAATAACCACACAAGATTTAGAAAAAGTCTGTCAATATGTATGTCACATCTTTGACTGAAAATATTTTTATGATGAAATACCAGCTTGCCTAAAAGAATAAAATATGTTCAAGAAAGTGAGAAAATTCAAGCAGAAACACATTTCGTTACAAAGCAGAAACATACATTTTGTAAGAAAGCACAAATAACACTAATTTGCTATAATTATAGAAGTATTTGCGTACACGTTTTTACTGTGATTTGAATAGACTCCCCTCTAATTTTAATATTAACATAATGCCATTAACATTGCTTTCTTTTTTTGGAATATTTTGTTAAAAGTTACTAAAAAATTAAATTTTGAAATTTTGCATACAGTACAAAGCTTTGAGTTTTGAGATTGTGAAGAAATATTTTCATTGGAATCAGAAAATTTCTGTTTTACATTTTTAGAATATTTCATTTTACCAGAACCAGAAATGTACTTCATTTTACAGAAATACAATTTAACCGACAACGTTTCTTACTCTCCTAAAAAAAACTACTTTTAGTTAGTTCCTATTAACATTGGAGGATCCAATCATATTAATGATACTCATTATATTGTCACAATTTCTAAATAAAAAATACAATGATTCTTTTTTTAAATTCAGTATAGATACATGAACGAGACAGGAGCAACAGATATTAATTCCATTTCTTTTCCAACCCCTTTCATTTTGGGGATTCAGTTGAACAATACGGCTGAGACAAGTCACAAAATGTTTATTAATAGTATTTATTCATGATGATGGAAGTGAGAGCTAAATGCCAAGTCGTGCATATAATAGGAGCGAAAAATTTGTGACGTTTATCTTACTTTGCATTCCCGTATACCACAAAAGTGAAACATTTCACTCACGTAGTGTATTGCGGCTGCTGTATTTATGATTGGTGGTAACTGTTGTATTTGTGTGAATGAAATGACTCACCACACCATCCTGATACCTCCTCTCTTTTTTTCATAGCCGGACTTGAAAGATTTAATCATAGATTTAGTACTTTTTAAAGAAACGACAGAAGTGTTTGGGGTCTAGAATAAAGGAAACATTACAAGTTCCTTGGATCTCACCCTCAAAGGTTGGGAACGGAAAACAAGATTGTATCCCATACTTTGCTGCGGATGGTGATCTCATTTGCTGCAGAGATGGGATCTCTTTTGCTGAACTCTCATTTGGATTTATTTCCCAAAGATCTTGGTCCCGGGAGTGAAGAGCGGGGGAAAAGGTTCCACCAAGACATGAAGGAAATGGAGCATAGATACTAGGAAAAGTGGAACATTAACGGAGTTAAGGACTGCTGTTGGATGCTGCACACTGCACAGGGAACTACCAGAACCTGTTCATTGAAGAAAAAATACCAAGAGGAACTTTGAAGGAAAAGGTTCAACAAGAACTTATAAATTCAACTACTTTTCTCTATTATAATATTTATATACTAACATACATATTAATAGGATAGGCTGGGGAGAGAGTACTTCCCAGCCAGGACCTAGTTTGTAAGTATCATTCCGGCATTTGACTCGTGTGACTGAGGAAAAACCTCTGTCAGGATGGGTGGATGTTGGGATCGTTCCTAGAATCTTCCGACTGCTTATTCAACGCCCTAGCAAGTGAGCTACGGCCGCTTTGTCAGCACAGAGGAATCTCATATTAATATTGGGAATATCTAATCACAACTTACATGGTTATGCGTTGACATGCCATAATTAATCACATGACCACATAGTTATGAGTTGGTAAGGGATGGACGCCAGTTAGATAATGTTTGAAATTCTCCAGTTATATATTCTATACAGCATTCACTTATTTCGTTGCGTTTGTAGGTAACGGATACACACCTTGAAAGGAGCACTCTACAACGTTCCGTATATGCACAACGGGCTTCAGATCCGGAGATAGTAGTGGCCATTGCATGATCCTCTTCTAAGTCCGGTCAACGAAGAACCGATGACACAAAACAGTTTTGTTGGAATACGTCATATATTCGTTGGCTTATGAAGGTTAAGAATAATTGAAGGGGTCAGTGCAAAATGGTACTTTCTCCAAAAAATGGTCATTTTGAAGTTTTTATATTTTCTTGCAGTAAAAAAGCACACTCTTTTAAACGGTGTATAAATGAACTACACCAAGGAGCATAAAGGAACTACACAAAGGATCCTCCGTCCAAATAAAGAACTACACCAGAGTTCCTTTTTGGAATCATAAACTGCTTAGACTGACTTGATGTAAGAAGGAATTTTCTTCAGGGTGGGAATTCATCCACTGTATAGTTGACCTATTACACTAAAAATTCCAAGTTTGATGACATCAAAAAGTTATCTGAGTTGTATGTTCCACCTCTTTTCAGACAGATGTTTTATGATAACATCATGGAAGAAAGTGCTGCAAAAAAAACCCATTTTTTTGGTCAAATATTTCAAACACTAAGAAAACAAGCTTAAAATTTTGATGCAAAAAGGGACTTTCTCCAAAAGGAAAAGTTGTGTACAGGACCACCACTAAAGTTAATTATAAAATGTTGCACTCAAAATATTCACATCCCTCATCTGCCATAAAATATTCTTTTTATCCTGCAGCCTGAAAGTTTTTCTTCTCCTGTAAAATGAACAAAATGGAGAAAGTCCCTTTTTGCACTGACCCCTTCAACTGCAGATAATCTCCAATGAAGATGATGTAGTAACGACCTATCAAAGAAGTTTCTAGGTTACCAGAAGTCCCATTTCATTCTAGCGGAACACGCTCCACATAAGTATGACGCAAATACCAGCACCTTTGTGACATATTTGGTTCATAGATAGAGTGATTGACTGTTTTATTACTAACGTCGAAAATAAACTGCTGTGATTCTAGAAATGTACCCTACATATCTTGGTGAGTTGGTTTCGAACCACTCCGTTCAGTGACCTCCTAATGGACTTGTGCCGATGAAAGCGAGCGTGCGAATCTCTCAGACAACCAAGGGTTTAATATCTTTATAGAGTCAGAGGTAAAACCGACGCTTTGAACGAATCACAAACAACTGGTTACGGGATTAATTTGAGCCCGCTACCAGTCGCCAGAATTTAAGATCCAGTTTCTATGCTCACACGTGTGCTGGTCATTTAACAGTTGAGAATATTACGAAATAATGAGGCCGCATCCACCTCAAAGTCCAGATTTTGATCGCTCAAAGTTCTTGTTGTCTGGACCCATTAAGGGGCAAGTTTTATAGAAAGAAGTATTGAAAACAAACGTGAAGAACTGGCATCACCATCAGTACAAATATAATTTACTTTCAGAGTACAAAGCTTGTAGGATGGAACAACTGTATTACTGTAGCAGAAGGTTAAGTGATTATAGTGAGATTTAGTGATACATCATGTTCACGAACCCCACGACCGACCATTCTGACTGAGGTTTTCCAGAGTTTCTCTCCGCTTCACCAAGCGAATTCCGGCATGGTACCTTCCGAAAGGCCCTGACCGATATCTTCCCGATCCTCTACCTACCCCTTCCCGGTCTGAGCCAAAGATGCAAAAATGGGTCTAAATAAAATTCAAATTAGAAAACACCATGTTGACAGTATAGCCTTTTGTGTTCTTGAATAAACCCCACATCCAATTCTCTTTATCGTGTAGATACAAAGTGGAACCAGTGATTCAGCTAGATCCCCAAATGGAGGTGTCACACTTCTTTGTTCTCAAACACCCCAATTAACACAATTCTGTAGTTAAATATATATAGAAAGCTTGAAAGTGTAGACATAGAGATCAATCCTGGCTGGGAATAACCAGAAACTGTAACCACAACAATGCCTTTCATGAATAGGAATAGGGTCGCCAGGAGCCTAGAGTACCCACGCAACAGATCTGACTAAACTCTAGCTCCAAACATTTTCTACATCCCAGACGAGCGATGCAGAAATGTCTTCCAGATTTAGGATCATCTTCTAAAGTACCAGCTGGTTCAGATTAGCGATAGTCAAAGGAAGAAAACGAAAATCTGTACTTGGGAATTATTTCATATGATGATACGCATAACAATTCATGTGTGACTCAATCTGCATCTTTAATTACTTACTACAGGGTGGCAAAAGACCATGTCTTACTTTTACCTTAGTATGGCCCACACCTGTAGTCTGGAATCGCAATTCCTGAAATAGAAACGACGAACACAACGAACAGCGGTCAATACCAAACCTAAACGTCGTGTCATTATCTAACGCAAATGCAAATAGTCTATTCACACATATCACATAATGGAGTCACTTCATATATCGTAGCGCTGTATCTACAGAATTCAATATATAGTTCATTTCCCAAGTTTTCACATCACAGCTGGTGAAATAATCCTACCACTGGCCTACAGATTAGTGAACTAAACCTAATCTAATAAAAACACATCTCTCAAAACGCTAGGATAGCCGAAGTAGAGAATAAATTAGTATCAATTGCTTTCAAAGTTTACTTAATTATTGATAACATAGTTTAATTTAAATGAATATCACGGTAAACGTTAATCAATTTCAATCACTGCACAACACAAACAATATCACACACTGTCTATGGTTACTCAACTATTGCCTTAAGTAATACCTAGTTAACTGAGAGGTTATATTGACTATGTTCTTTGAAAAGAAACTCAAAATGTTTGAGGAAATATAAAGATTTAACAATTCAATTCATTTATCTGATTTTACACAATATTTGCTTTCGGAGTATAACATTACAACCAGAAGTTGAAGTAATAATTTCGTTAAGATTTGGACAGAATAAAGCTTGTGTTGTAGAAATCAAACAAATTCGTATCTTCTATCTTTTACACATTATGAAGTATTAAGAGAAAACGAAAGTTGGTTTCGCAGATAAAAATGTCCATAATTTTTATAATAATCAATAATTCTTGCCAAAATTTTCACGATATAGTCCAGAAACATTAATAGTTAACTTTAAAAAGGTTTTATCACATTACTTCTTACAGAAATTTAGTTATTACACAAAACATACCTTGAAGAAAGAAACCAGTTCGCCTTAAAGCAGGCGTGACGTCATGATAGCTGATTACTACGTTATACAAATTAATCTTTGAGTAAATATTCGAATACGCAATAATAATGTTACAAATATGACAATTGAACGAAGAATAGTGGCTGTAGTTGAAACCAATATTAATTAATCATTTCGAAATTTTAAATTTACAATTAAAGTCCAAAATTATCAAGAACTGCATGTAAAAATGGTCGAACAACCACATTGTCGTTGATTTGACTAATTGAGGTGGTGTATGATAGCTGTTAACATGGCTAACCGGGAGTTTTAAATAGAATTGAAAATTGGAAGACTAAAAGTTGGCAATTGATCATTAGAATCGAACGACCCGATTCTTAAAACGTAGGAATTCTGTTAATAGCGGCCCCATACTAAATTTAGCAAATATTACGCATATTGATAAATAATCTTTAAAACAAAAATAATAAGTTTATTGAAGTAAAAATTTCGAAATAAATTTATCGTGATGAAATGTCTTGTTACCACTTGTGTCGAATTTTATTCTCTTGACAACTATGAATATAATTCACCGGAATAGATGAATAACAGTCGAAATATCCTTCAGCTTAGCTAATGTTAGTATATATATTTACCTATTTGTAGTTTAGGGCTCAGGAGATACAAACGACGGAAAAGCCCTCACATCTGTCCTTCGGGTCGGTGAAATTGGAACTACTACTAACATGGAGGGGAGAGCAGTTTTTCCATCAACCGGAGAAGAATGCTGATTCACACCGATCAGCAAAAAACACAGAGCCAAGCATTGACCAGGATCCAATCAAAATTAGGCACTAAATCCAAGTCAATACTTAGTGACTAACGAAAACCTGAAAAGATACAGACAGAAAACAAAAGCGAAAAATAAAACGAAACACGCCCAAAGCATGACTAAAGCCAAACAAAGAGAAAATATAAGGAGAGCACGAAAGGAAACAGAACATTACAAAGAAATAAAAGGGGAATAAAAATAGAAATGGAACAAGAAACTAGGCTGTTACAAAAGCTCTTCTTCTCACACCGTCCCAAATTTCTCTTTACAGCTCTTCAAACTATAAATCCTGAATGAAACTCTGAGTAGAAGTTACGTAGTCGTATTGTAGCTCAAGAGAAGCAAAATTAGTAATCTTAATATCAACTACTCGAGAAATTTTGAGGGTGACAGGTAAAGCCCTGTCATATATCACGTACCAAAAATATTTTATATACTAAAACTAAAAAACAAGCTTCATCTAATGGATCATCCAGTCTTCATTTCGAGATTTGTTTTGACAATTACTAAATCACAACTCCCGGGTCATCTTTTAGTAGCAGAACAGAGTATACAGATTATATTTTAACTTCTACAGATGTTTCATCAAGTCAGTTTATATATCAAAGAAAGGGATTTACCGTACATATCCAGAACCAAAAGTGACAACAAATTCAGTCAAAGAATAAACGAATCTTGATATTTTTTCTTGACCACTTGACGTGACATCTAGTGATCTTGAAGGGACTCATTGTATTTACTAACTTTTTTTTATTATTTTACAGTAAGCTCAGAACAATTTTATTTATATAAATCGGCCAAGACGCCCATTTTGTTATAAAGTAAGCGGATATTTGTTTACAGTACTAACGTTTAAGATACACAATGTCAACATACTGAAGTTCTTACAATAAAACTATCGCAAATTCTTAAAATAGAGGAAGATAAGCAAAAGACACAAACCTGTCAATTTTCGACCCAAACTTTTTTGATTAACTTAAATTTTTATGGGCCAGTCTACACAGAGAGAAATTTCCTGACTTTTTTGAACACTATTACAATCTAGACGTGACGTTACGGAGAATGTTAAATTATATGGTCAGTTTACGTTCATTTTGTCATTATTCTGGACAAATTGTACTTATGTCTAGTCTTTTGGCCATGCCACATGAGCTTTTAACATGATATGTAATGGTCTCCCTTCATTACTACTGTTAATATCAGTGGCTTCATTACTTTTATCCATATCAGTAAGGACAAAATGTATGTACATTGACCATATAATTTAACATTCTCCGTAATGTGACGAGGTCTAGATTGTAATAGTGTTGCAAAAAATTATATGGTCTGTCACGATTTGGCCCTTCTATAGCTACTTAAAATCAACAAACATCCATGGCCCTGGCAAGATTCGAATCCGTGGCCCTTGAGTCGCTCACCACACGGCTACCTGGTCGGCTGCAAATTTTCGAATCACCAATTTAAAAATGGCTGTAAACAAATTGAGATCGTGTTTGGTTGACGTGTAGTCGGCGTTACAGACAGGTGGACAGACGGACGACATGTAATTAAAACATTCGTCTCAGTGCAGAAACATCCCCGAAAGTGACGTGAGTACAGGCAGTGACTTAACACAGGGAGTGAGTGTATAAGATGTAAAGCAAGTTTTTAAGTGTTAAACGTGATCTTTAGTGATCACGTATACTGAAAAAAGTCTAACTTGGCTTTGCCTAGCATGACCTAACCGAATATGTTCATATATTGTGTAAAATATTGATATTTGGTGCTCCTGTCTTTACCTGACCTAACCTAACCTGTGTTCATTAATTGTATAAAATGTTGAAATTGCAAATTAATTTAAAAAGAGACCTCTCGGCTAGCGATGTGACTTTCTACTGCCGACCAGCTGCCTGGCAACATTGTGGAAAGAATTTTCTTTATCATTCATCACGTACTTGGGCACAACGCTGATAGATGGCAGTGCAGTCAAAGTGATGCTATATCCGTGGATATTACTGCACTGATAATATCTTAAAAGGAAACCCAATTTTGTGAGAGAGTTCGCTGAAGAAAAAGAGTATATCTGGTTAAAAGAGGAGGAATAGTAAGCCTGAGAATCCCTAAAACAGGAGAGGCTACTAATCATTTCTATTGTAAGGACTGATCAGTAATACAAAATGTTTCTCAATGTGATTACTAGAAGTGTAAAGTTCATTCGTTAGATGGTAGTGTTGAATAACTTAATATGGTAAACGTAAGACGTGTGAATTTATCGTGAGTTACTACTGCCGTCATTAAAGTTAACTACATGATTATGTAGGCACCAAGCCTCATCTTAATAGCAATAGCATGACTATTTTGTTTGTACTTCTAAATAAAAGTGTGAACACTCCTGAGATCTTTATGTGAGAAAACTTTATATATAATAAAGCTTGCAGTGTGCAAATCTAAAGCTATTTATCACAGGATTTCATAAATTCGTTTTGAAAAGGAAGGCTTAGAAGAAACAAAATGTACTCAGACAGAAAATGTCAGAAAAGATAATGTAGCTTCTAAGTATGATTTGCAGAAAAAATATGAATAATCTGTCTTTTTATTTACTTTTTATCTGCATCCAGAAATGTTTTCGTTCATGTACTAATAAAAAATAAGATCTGAACCTTTAATGAACACTTTTTTTAAATGTTTCTATTGCTAAATCCTACACAAACCACAACACGCTATGCCTTCCTGATATAAATCACATAAAATGTGGGGTATCTTAATCCTAGGTTCCTGCAGGCAGTAAATCACGAACTACTAGAGCCATCTAACGGAGAAAGGATGCAAAATCCTTCTGTGACTTTGTGAGTAGCATACTAAAACAATACAGAGGTTTGTGAAAGCTATTTGTGGGTGTTTTGTTAAAAAAAAATAACAAATAGGTTTCATATAAACGAAAATTGGACCTTTTATTACAAAATGGAATAGTCATAACTGTTATTATTTTAATTGTCTTTAAAAGAAATAATATAAAAAAGAGAGTCGTTTGTCCTTACCACCAAGAAAACGTAAACTTGTTTTACCCTTCCTCCGGATGCAAGTTAGTGTGTATCCGTATAATATTGTTTCTTTAGGATGTAGACATCCTTAATTTGCGAAAGTGTGAACTTAAAGCCAATTAAAAAGTAAAATAAAGTAACCCAACACTAGCATATCTTCAAAATCACGTGTCAAACGCAAGATGAAACGAACATAACTTTTCATTAAAAAACAGTCGCAATTTAAGCTCAAACGCTACTACACAGGCACTAATACAAGTAAGAGGTTTAAGTCAAACAGGACAGGACAGTTGCTATGTGGACAGGGAAGTGCTGAGCCCAACAGAATTCATTACAACTATCTCTATACACATTAGTATGGATGAATGTATTTTTGTTAACTAAAGGCTCAAGTTATCCGCACCAAAATTTGCACGAACACTTTTCGAGACCTCAGAAAAAAATATGTTGTGGGATCCTCATCCCTCGAACAAACACTAAAGCTTACTCCCTCTTAAGACCCCCTAGACCCTACAAAAATACTACGGAGCTCAGTGGTAGGGTTTTGACTTGAGTTTTGGAATATCCTGGGATAGATCCGAGCGGCCGACCATCCTGACTAAGGTTTTCCCAGGGCTTTTGTTCAGTAATTCAAGGCAAGTGGCCTGGTGCCTACAAAAGTAGTCTCTGACTCTCTACCTTCCAAGATCCCCTCCCCCATCCTATCATCATCACTTGCCAAAAGGCCTTAAAATAAATTCAAATTCCTACAAAATTACTGTGAGGAGTCTTACCTCCTAATCAGCATTAATGCTAGATATTTTGTTTTAAGTATTAGCAAACAGCAATAGTTTCTTGATTTTCTTGCATTCCATGCGTCTCTTTAAATGATATAAAAGACCCTATTGTTGCTCAGTGTTTCACCTCGGGACGGTCTCACATGTTATTTCCCTATATTAAAAATTTTCGGCACTTTCCTACCTAAAAATACATTTCTCGGGTTATGTTCGTTGAAAAAAAAAACAAGCATGCTTTTCTGGCAATTTTCTGTTGGATCCAATTCAGTCTGTTGAATATTTCTAACTGTTCAATGTGCAAGACGAATTCATTATAATTTGAGAAAGAACCAACACATCAAGGTCGACAGAAAATAGTCCCAATGTGTGAGAATAGTGCCCATGGTATACTTCACAAATACTTTTGATTCCGCACCAACGGGCGGGAATTTTAGGTAGTTCATTATGAAAAGGTATGCATTATAACTAGCCCTAACTCCTTCTATTGGTTCTGTATTTTAACATTTTCCTTTTAAATCACCCAATTTATAGTGTATCAGTACGTAGGTTCGAACTTTAGAAAGGGAGTAAACATGACGAGACTCATGGGAGGTGTAGATGTATAACACCATTATGGTGATTTTATATGATAGCTTCGAAATGTTCCTAATCGAACCTGCTGCCTTTGTGATAGAAAATGAAACATATTTAATTATGATTTGAATGGTTCAAGCTTATTTGAGCCCATGGAGATGAATACTAGCCAGTATGATACCTATACGAAAATCGTGACTCGCAACTTCAATTTGCCTATCTCTGGAACACTCACAGACGGACGTCGTTCGCCAGACATGTGATGGCCTTAGTTAGGCCATAAATATAGGTCTAAGTTAGAATCAAAATGTAGGACGATTGAAAAATTGCGTACCCTATAACCTAAAATCTGAGTAAAAGATAGACCATGGTCATGAAAGTATGTAGCAGTGATTGGAAAGGTCTTGACGTAGTTTGCTTATTTAAATGTTTGACACTTCTTTATTTTCCTCCGAAATGCAAAGTAATTCTGTGCATAGTGCGGCGGCCTTGTACGTCCTATAGAAAAAAAGGAATGCAGTATAAAAAGATACTCTTGAATCTAGGCCAGTGACCTCTACAACACTATTAACGTCACACCTCACAGATACATACGATTCATGCTCTGCGGTTTTCTGCCAGCTGGATACCTTCGCTCTTTCATCTCTCGCAGACAAGCTGTCTCCGGCGGCGCAGAGGAAATACGCTCTCAAAATGAGTTCCATCTAGACACGTTCATCCGTTTTTCATAATTTGAAGAAGATTGGAACCTGTTGTCAAGTTAATGCAAAGCCTTGCAAAGGAATTTTTGTAAAGGATGCAATAACGAATATTTCACATAGTTTTTAGAATGTACTGCAGATAAAATTTTCTTTTAACTAAGTTTGCACAGCACCCGTGAGCTAGCGGGTAACGGCGTGGACTTTAAATAAACAATGGAGAGGCATGTGACTTGTAGCCCTATTGCCGGCCATCATGACCGATGTTTTTCAGTGTTTTCGTAAATTTCACTAGCTTAATGTCGGGATGGTACTTCACGTGACCTAAGGTCTTGGTGCACCTTTTCCATCCCTATCCTTGTTAGAGTGATCGTGGAGGGACGTCATCACTCCTACGTAACGGGCTTAAGGCTAAAGTCGTCGGTTTAATATAGAAAAGAAGAACATTTAGAAAAATGATATAACAATACGGCCATTTATCAATCTTAAATAAAGAAAACACATCTTTCTGACAAGGCTGATTATATGTTAACAACCTCAAATTGAAACTAAAGCTGATTATATTTTAGCAACTCAAGTGTAGTACAGTCTGAAGAAGGTGGTGGTATACTTCCGAAACTGTTAATTTCTATTTGTGGCTGTTACAATATAATCAGCTTTGTCAGAAAGATGTGTTTCCTTTAAAAAGAAATGATGAAAAAATCGATCAAGTACAAAATGTTTTGGAACTTACGAAAATATTTATATACAACATACATTGAAAGTACACTGCCTAAAAATGTGTTCATTCAACACTCTTAGATGTGCCCGGGCTACCACCACTTTCTGTGTGAAATCAACACAACCAACAGTGTTGATTTCGATGATTCAACACAATGGATGATATTTCAATGTTAACTCAATACTGTGATATTACTAGTGCGACACTCTCCGTTGTGTTGAATCACCATTGACAACAAATGCATAGTGTTGAGTTAACAAAATCACCACTGTTTGTGGTGTTAACACAAATGTGGTTTGTCACTTTGGGACACCGAAAAGTGTTGAATTACACAGCTTTTTTGCAGTGTAGAAACTATTTTTACTTCTAATTTTGTGGTTCAATCGATTTCATTACTATGATTTAGACTGCATAGCCAAATATCGCGGTGATGCAGGGTGTCACAAAAGTATTAAACCGATATTTTAAACTGTCTTTGTAGGTCGGTCTTTTTTTTTTTTTTTTAGATTTATTTATGAAACATGGCATTCATTAGGTTTCAAGAAGCGGTCATTTTTGTACCGGGAAGGCAAGAAAACACAGGGCGCGACGATTTCCTCCTTCTGCACTCAGATGGTGAGGAACCCAAAAATCGAACCCATTGATTTTCTTGGTTTTTCAACTGTTCTCTTGTGCTATTGGAAGGTTTCTACTAATTTCTCTGCGGTCATTCCGGCTGTTTTGTATTGCTTTGTTGAGATCCTCTTTGCAAAACATTGATGGACGTCCAGCTGGTGGTTGATCTTGACAGCTTCTGTCTTCGTCCCTGAATTTTCAAAACCACCAACGTGTGCTACCATAAACTGCATCTTCACCATAGGCTACCTTCGTCGAATGCTCCGATACTCTGGATGTTTTAATGTTACTCTACCAATATGGTACCAATTCACGCACTGGCAGTGTCATCTGTGAGGTCAGTACTCAGTTAACCTGTGACATGTCAAAACAGGTAGAAGTTTTGCACTTACCCAATATTAACTTAAGGCGGACCCGATAATAACGTACAGAACTGCGTATAGCAAAATAAAATTCTTAAAGGGAGGTTTTTAGCGACGATTTCCGCACGGGTGTGAGTATCGTAAGTGAGTATGCATAATGAAAGAATACGACATAGACAGTTTATATCTTTACTAGATTGAAAATGGTAGCATAAATCTACGTCTCGGAAACCCAAATCTGAAGTCAGTTTCTATGTATCTGCTCTTGTTTATGCTCTCGCCTACGATAAATACGGAAAGAGACAGACAGAAAGACAAAGTGGAACTAACTAAGAGAAAGAACACATGATCTGCCTTTGCTTAAAAAAAATACCACTTATTTTTTCTTAAACGAAGTTCGAAAGGAACTTGTAAACACGGGAAAACTCCATAAATAAATTCGATTACCCTCTTTTATCTATGAAACACCGCCCCTCCATGCTACCAAAAGTCATTTTCTCACTTACCCAACTTTAGTGAATGAAAAGCTTTAGTTGACATCCAAATCAGTCCTAAAAATGTGATTTTGATACTTTGCAGCCACTGTGAAGCCTTATAGGGATATATAAAGACTGGTGAGGAAAGCAATATCAGAAGAGAAGTAGGAGAAAGGTCATATTGGAGCAAACAATGCACCGGAAACTAATTGAACGCCTGCAAACTCGTAAGTGAATGTAATAAACTCTTCATATAGCACGTTATCAAAGAGGATATCAATATCAGAGCCCTTTTGTTGATTGTCTTCTATGTTGTTGACCAAAGGGTGATTGTATCAATTACCACTGTAACAAATGTGCTTGTAGCGAACGGAAGAATAGCAAGAAAAGTGGTCTGGGTAAATTCATTTCAAACATCCTATTCACATCTGAAACATAAATCCAAGGGTCAAAACCTTGTCACTACTTTTACATTTTGTTTGGCTTCATATATACAAGATGCTCTGCGCAAGTTGAAACTACAGTATTACCCTCCCCCTCCCCCGCCGCCATAACGGTGTTCAGTGGCGAATACTAAGGATAAGCCAGGTAGACAGTGTCTATCCGTTACTTAAAGAAATATTCTAGGTAATTATTTTGTTTTATCTGGTAGTATGAGTTAGTCTTTTGTCACAAAACTCCACACAGCTTCTCTCTTATATAATATATTTCGAAATAAAGTAAGTCGTATTACGTAATTTTGACATTCAGATGCATTTCAAACCGTTTCTACCAACTCCAAAATGGCGGATTCCCTCTGTACAATAACGACCGAAATTAGCAGGCTAGAACAACAGATATTCTCAGTGAGACAATTGGTAGATAGTGCGGCTGTCTCTTTTCTGACCTTCTTCAGCCATAAAAAATGTCGGGCGTGTGTTTATGTGACAGAGGCGATTTACAACATCTTGTACTGATTGTTCTTCGCGAAATAGACCAGCCTATTCGCAAACATGCGCATGCGTGAAAATCCTCAATACGTCGACAGTAGCTTAAAAGAAAGTGTACAAGGGATTTTCATTATTCGGCTGAATCCAGTTTTTTTTTTAGTTTACTATTAAACAACGCATTCATCGTTGTAGGCAGTTCCTAAATTATTGAACTGTCAATGAGAATAAATAATGAAGAAGAGAAAGTTGATTTGTAAATTAAATTTAGTAAATTAAATTGTTTGTAAATTTCATAGATAATTAACTCTGGATACAAAGAGATTTGTTTTCCCGCTTACTTGAGTGGGAATTTTTTGCTTTCAGTGTGGTCAATAAAACTATATTGTGACTAAATTTAATGATTTTGAATAGTCATTCTGCTACTAAAAATCCTTAACTTCTACATTGTATTGATGAGTGATTTTGGCATTCAAAACGCACGTCCCAGCAAGAAAAACGCTAAACTTTTCCATTTGTAGCATAGGATTTTTACCATCTTCTGATTGGCCTAATCATTATCAGATATTTACAGTTGATAAGACTGAATTAATTCTGCTGAAGTGTGCGCATGCGTAATCATTCCTTCATAACATATGCGTGTGATTATATCGGTGGTAAATATAATCAGCGCCAACTGTTAGGTTATGTGGCTGAGAAATTGTATATGAACGTATTTATTGTGTGTGTCAGAGCTATTTGCTCTGTGCATAACATAAAGACATCGAGTTCTTAGATTTCCCTGATCAAAGTGATTATGCTTGCTGTAACAAAATTATTTTGAAGAAACAAGCCTGAATAGTTTCAATATCGTCCGTTCAATTGGTAACTTTTGAAGAAAGAACATCAAACCACTTTTCTGCAAATACAATTCACGATACTGTTCAAACACTTTCAGTTGGCAGGTCCTACAAAATGAAGTCATAAATATCCACATCAGGGAGTATAAAATTCTCTTATCTCACAATCAAGTTGTTTGTGAAACTCCAAACTATTCATCTTACCAGGATCCTTAAACGAAGTGTTTAGGTGACTACTTTATCAAAAACTGTAGGTCCTGTCCTTCGAAGCTCATCCACACCTTTAGGACGCTATTAACAATTCAAGCGTTTATGAACAGACTGCAGTTACTCAAATTAACACAATTTCTGTCACTTCAGCATCTACCGAAAGACCCATAAGCGCACAAAAGAAAGAAAGAAGGAGTTTATGAAATTCAATAACAAAGATTTAAACAGTTCACACCTGCTCAATGAAAAATGATTTTATCGCTACGTCAAGCAAGAATCGTGACGTCAAAGAAAATGAAGCAGATGTTTCTGCTAATATGAAGATGCGACGTAAGGATCTTATCTACAAGAAGTTAACTAAGTATGTTGTACTGTCATTCAAGCATTGTTAGTGTATACTAATATTTTCCTTTTTTTAATTTTATAGTTGCAGGAAGAGGTATAAATACTTAAACACGGCAAAGTTTTCTATTACCATTTGTAAGCCACATTATGTGTGTCCACCTATTTGTTTACCCCACGCTCCACCATACTTTATACACATGAATTTTTGACATGATCGTCTTCTGGTGTGTGAAGTATATTGTTCTATTCCCAAAGCACGAGGAAACCATATTATATTGCTTGACGTTCTTGGTTCTTCTAATGCCAAAACAATAGTTTGTAGTGTTATCACCCAGGGTTAAAAATATTTATTCTTACAACATTCATGAATGCTGAAAAGTTATATTAAGTCTCTCATGTTATCAATATCCACGAATCCTTCAAGTGCCTCTCTGATGTTGAAGTTACAAGATTAATTGTTTCTTAAAAGTTTGTAATTTACCACTGTATTTTCCTGTGGCACAGTTCATATAGATTGCTATTGAAACAATACTCTAGACATAAAAATCTAACATGACGTTTTCAACAAGATAGGTGAGTCCTCTTTTGCCAAGACCGTGAAACTGTTAATTCAAAACAACTAAAATGCGTTGTTGTGTATTCCCGATGCCACAATGATTCCATTTTTATGTATTCGTTTAATTTTTCTTGTAAGATTACGCTGTAAATATTCTATATTGGAAATCAGAAAACCAAATATGGATATCAGGCTAACTTAGTCAAACTAGTTTATTTTCTATGGGTTGAGCAGACAGATATGGCGTAAACACGGCATATGTTTTGATAATTGAGATTCTTTGATTATCTCTTTTCTGAAAAAAAAAAGGATGGGAAAGTAGATGCTAATGTCTTCCTATAGGCACCATTACGGTATTCGCATGGTGACAAAGAAGAAACCTAGAGAACATTAGTCATAATGGTTGATAGCGCGACTTAAATCTAGACATATCCTACCCTTACCAATTCGAAGCCTGCAACCTTATTGATTGCACCAAGACATTAAATAAAGTTGAATACGCAATAGGCCAATTCAAGCACACAGACTGGGTACCAAGTATTTTTTTAAAAAATACGGAAAATGTATTTTAATCAACTTATTTTCTAAAGGTTAGACATGCTATTGAAGTCCAAATTCGTCACATATTCAAGGAATACCGTTCCTCAGCGAGCACGTTTTAGGAGGTAAGGCTGTGCATTCGCCTGGTGAAACTGAGGGAGATCCCGTTATCTTGTTTGCCAGTAGCACCCTAACCTTCCTGTCTCTAATATTGTTGTAAACCTCGTAACCATCGTGTACTACGGAGACTGCGTATAAATGTAATTGATGAAAAATTCTGAACAGTATTTGTTGGTATACAATCAGTGTGTGCTAAGCACCTCATTGACTAAGATACATACACACAAGAAGAGCAAAATAACCTTGCTCTCAGTGCAAATATCTATGTTCATAGTTGATTATCCTTTCATAATTTTCTTTATGTCACTGCATTGCTACGCTCAGTGCTTTCGGTTAATTGGAGCTCAAAACCAGAGCCAGAATAGAACTACAGTTTGTAATTAGCTGCCGCTACACATCATTTCCCGCCTTGTCAATGAATAGAGTGTAAATGTTGAGTTTGGATCTTGTAGTGGTGCATAATTTCGTGAAGTTTGTCTTTTGTGTATCCGTATGAGTATAAGATAGATGATAAAAGCCTTAAAGAAGATGTACGAGAATTGAGGGACAATATATTCAAAGGGACAATATATCTTTAAAAGAGCAAACTCTGGTCTTCTTTCTAAACATAAGCTATCACAAAGTTCTGAAACTGCTTTGACTGAAGAGTTGTTACATTTGTCCCCCTGTTGTCAAAGTTTTTCCAGATTTGATTCCAAATATGGTCATGTGATTTGAAAACTAATCTGAAATCAATCTTCAAAAGTTCACACGAGATGCATCTGGTAAAAGACTGTGGCAAGCCAGTATTAGTTTATTTTTGTGCCCGGATATTCGATTACAGACTTGATTCCGGGAGGAGCACTCTTAATCACATTCATAGGTTCTACAACAAGTTAAGACCTCAGTACAGGTCAATTGATTAATTTTAGCATATTTTTCTGTGAGAGGAGAAATGAACGAATGGATCTAACTGGTTTCAGTTTTAAGGTTTTATCTCAGCGTTCGTCTTGTATAACTTGGGGTCAGCTATGGTAAATCTTCGTCTAAACTTCTGAAAAATGTTAGAAATACCAATAACAAGGATATTTCAGAATATTCCAAAGAAATCCCCAATATAACTTGAATATCCCATTTAAATCCCCAATATATGTAAAATATCCCATTTAAATCCCCAATATATCTAGAATACCCCATTTAAAT
>JAGDQP010006890.1:0-23138 GCA_022664845.1 Lepisma saccharinum | reverse complement strand
TAGAATACCCCATTTAAATCCCCAATATATGTAGAATATCCCGTTTAGATCCCCAATATACTAGAATATGCTGTTTAAAATCCAAATATATCTGAAATATTATATTTAAATCCCCCAATGTACTTAAATATCCCGCATAAATTCATAATGTACCTAAAATAATCCTTTTAAATCGTAATTGATCAACAATCTCTCCGTATATTTGAGTACAAATATTAACATTCTTATCACGTAATTATGAGAATAGTATAATATACTAGGTGGAAAAGTTTCGGATTACTTTGGCAATATTCTCAAAGAATAATTTTAATAACACATTTGTGGAATATCATGGGGAATATCCTCAGAGTGTGCGTTGATTCGCGTCATTTATATATTCTTAGAATGTTCTGAGAATATCTTAAGATATGCTAAGGATATTCCAATACTATCCTCACAGGAATATTTGTAGCATATCCCTAAAAATATACATGTGATGTGTGTACTTCTCTCATATAGTAGCTCTTTGTCAATTGTTTGTTAGGTATGCATAGGTAAAGGTATATTGTGTGTGTTTGTGGGTTGATGGGTAAATAAAAGCACTAAAAACTCATGCGCATAAATGTTGGAGCAAGAAACCTTGCGCTTATTTTCTGCTTTGCCTTAACTTTAGTAAGTAAACAAGTGACAATAAGTGAAGCCACTAAACTGACTTTTACTGGACACTTCCTTAAAGAGGAGAATTTTGTCATGTTTTAATTTCACTTTCTCCGTCTGACCGCACCATGGATTCTGCCTGACCCCCATTGGGATGTTATCCCCAAAGTCTCGAACTTCCCAGAACTTTAAAATGTTTACTATTAAAAATCGATAGAAACTTTCTAAAAATCTATTTCAAATCCTGAAAACTGCCCCAATTGTTTTCTTTACACTGCCCTGAACTGGAAATGCCAGCAGTATTCCTGTTCCCCACATATATCAAACAAGAAAGAGGAAAACTTATTTTAGTTTATTCACTTCGATTTTTTTAGCACATTTGTTTTGAATTGAGGGAGGCTACAACATTCCGCTACGGTAGTTTTACACAATATGCACTCAGGCCGCTTGATAATACATGTATTCTGATATCACAACCACACAAAATCTGCAGGACAAATTAATATTAAACGTTTAAGTTGCCGAATATAGGTACTTTAAGCGTTGCCAGAGGTGATTTGTCTTATTATTATGACTGATAGTATCTGCTAAAACTTTACGTTGTACACATTGTACAGGATTAGTGTTAGTTGGAGAAAATATAACATGGATTAAAAATTTCACAAAAATTGTCACTGCTGTTGACACAGTATTATATATTTACACATAATTCGCTACAACGTAAAACATATCGAGGTAACCAGCCAATGGACAGTAAAACCGCTTAAAACAGAAGCAGTGAAAAGCAATTGAGTTGTTTCCACATCCATCATATTTCCTTGACTTTGCTCCTCTGGAGGTGGTCTAGTAGTGACGATAATGGAATACGTAGAGAGGAGACGCACAAGTTCAAGTCCATATTAAATTAGGTTTGCCATGAGATTCACGAGTTAAATGCCGGTAAGGTGCTAAGGCAAAGCCTGTCGCCATTTATGTATTCCATGCACCAAAAAGTGCTCACCGAGGGCTGTCATCTGCCAGACAAGAGACGAAAAGAGGAGAGTGAATTGTCTGGCCCATAAGTAAAAGGTTTAAAAATTAGAATTTTAAACCACATTTTTTTATAAAGTATCAAATATTTAAGTAACTAACTCTCTAGCTTGCGGAACTCGGAAGTTCATCGCTGCGGTAGCAAACGTTTGCCTTTGAATAATATTCTGTGCAAGGTCAAGACAATTTTCATCTACCCCTCGAAGATCCCTTCTAATATCGTCTTCCCAGTGATGTCTCGGTCTTTCCAACGGTCTCTTTCCGTCCGGCCTACCAACAAAGATGAAATATAATTTTCAATTTTCCACATTCGAAATACACGGTCTTCCGCGTTCTTATTCTTGACTTCATTATTTTTACATCATTGGATGAATCTAATATACTGTGGAGTTCTTCATTATGCAGTCTCCTGTATTCTCCGCTCATCTCGTCCCATTTCGACCCGTACATCTTTCTCAAAAGCTTATTTTCAAACACACCGGATTTATGTTCATCTTTCAGGGTTATACTACAACTTTTGCAATCATAAAGTATTGGAAATTCTGCAGACTAACCGTTCTGTACTGTTTCAAATTTATTGAAACTAAACTCATGGTTAGGAGGTTCTAGACTGGATACTGTTTGCTTCTCATGTTCTATCAAAATTATCAGCAACTAAGATTGGCAAAAAATCGATAAATTTTAAGTTGAACTTGTTTCAATTTCTGAACAAAGTAGGCCTTACCTTCCAATTATTTGGCTAAACATGAGTAACAAAAATCTTCACTTCCACCCCTACTCCCCTTAGTTCGTTTTGGAGATGTGAAAATAATAAAGAAGACAATTTTATAGAAATCCACGAAAACAATATTCGTAAGGTAATATTTCAAATGTCTTACTTATTGAACCTAAATTTCTACTCTCTCTGAAGCAAAATTTCAAAGATACTACTTGTACAGATTTCTCAATGATACGGTTTATTTCCTTCAGTCATACATGTTTCTTAATGAATTTTAAGTTAAAGGCAGACCTATTTCAGGTCAAATCTAAGGATCTCAAGAACATACGCGTTATTAGATGACACTCCAATAGGTTACTTCTATTCAAACACTCGATTCGCGAAGTTGCAAAATATAAATTAAGCTTGGAGAAAACAGGGATTCCACCACGGTTTCCAGTTTGGGGAAGGGGTGAAGAGTAAAAATGAGGAGGGTATAAGTGGAGTTTTGCACTATTTTTTTGGCTGTAAGAAGTTCGGTGATTTTGGGGGCGACGCCTCCCACAGGAAAAAGGACTGGCGGAATTACTGGGAGAAAAAATACTAAATTTTACAGCAGGATAGAAAATCAATAATGAATTACGCTAAAAATTGTTATAACAAAAATATCTGGCGTAGCGTTCGGAAGGTCGTAGGTTCAATCCCAGCGGTCGGCAATTCTTACTGACGTTTTTCCAGGGTTTTTCCTTAGTTACACCAGGCAATCGCTGGGATGACACCATCAACATAGGCATTGGCCGACATCTTCCTGAATCCTTTCCCTTCCGCCATCCCGTTCTGAGCCTTACATGCCTAAAAGCCATAAATAAATAAAAATGAATAAAAACTAAAATATCATGTAATAGGCAACGTAGAGTAACTGATCACATACGTCGTTAAGTTTGATAGGTTGCAATAAAATTTATATATACACTAACAAATTGTGCGACTTGTCTCACATTTTATGATAAGGGTTTTAAATTATTTCTTGAAAATATATTACAAAATGGAGATAATTAAGCCAATAAAATTTTGATACAGTTGATTGTGTATGGTTCATTTTCGTAAGTGTTGATTTCGGTCCGTCCCAATTATAGGAGCACAATGTTTTCTTTGAAAAAAAAATCACTAACATTCAAGCACCAGGCGAGATTCGAACCCGTTATCTCGCAAACGACGGCCCTTCGCCGCAGTCCACTCGACCATCTACAACGGAAAACGCATATAACATTTCGTATTACGTAACCTTTGGTTAAAAATATTTACTACACGCTTCTCTTAAAAGGATGATGGACAGTACATATTAAAAATATGTATAAAAGAACTATGGAAATAAATAATATCTGAATATACAATAGTCTAATTACAGTCACACGGACATAAATATTTTCAAGAATATTTTGCAGAAACATACACGTAAAAATAATCATAATTCACATAATATTATTTACATACCTTTTCTTTACATTTTCAATGTTGAAGTATCCTTAAAGATATGCACTTGCTTTAACGTCTGTGTGATGCTGAGATCTACTTACGAAAAATATATAAAATCTCGCGGTAAAGTTTTTTTTCCGTCGTAACTTTGTGGGGATAATATTTACTGACCCGGACGGTGATCACGGAATCTTTAAGAAAAAAAAAATACTTCCGCAAGTTTGATGTTGATAGACACACGTGCTGTTCCCTAACACCGTTGGCGCAGTTGCATGCATCTAAAAACCAGGATCGCTTACAGTCTTTCCCTTTTTAAGAGATTCTCTTTTTTTTCTTTTTCAGTGTTCAGCACATGCTCTGCATGTTGTTTTTTTTTTAAATCCGGAAAGCAAAGGTGGCGCGCTCGTCGGAAACACAACCACGACCGACCTCCTCTGGGCGCGAACCGCAGTGATTCATCGACATACGCTGGCGTTTGCTTCGTTAACCAGCGACACCGATCAAATTCCTCCTCCTTTTCCGTTTTTCCGCCTACCTTTTGCTGTTGCGCCGCGCAAGCGTCCTTCAGTTCCCATAAACTTTCGCACGGAGTTTTCGGGCGGAGAAAGAAACAGACGCGCTTTATTATTGAGTCGTTTAAGGGGAGAAAATAATTTGTTTTTAATGTAGTGATATCACAGAGAGATTATTTGCGTTGTTTACTTGAATTTATTTAAACGAACATTTTCAAAAAAGCTTGCATATACAGTGGGCCGCGAAATCCAAGTAAACAATTCTTTGACTTCATGATTATATCTTTGGAAATGGTTTATATGACTGAAATAATAGATCGTATGACTTTTAATATTATATCATGAACTTAACATTTTTTTTCTGGCCGGTGGGTGAGTAGAATCGCGTGCTGCCTTATTAACAAAGGGCCCCAGGTAAGATACCTGGAAGAATCACGCTAGTTCGGAGCACAAGTTTGAAATACAGGGCACGTCCCTAGAATGTAATTTTTATCCGAAGGAATTCAATTCAATACCACCACCGGTTCACTTAATTCCGATTATCATTATTTGTGTAAGGCTGTTAATTTTTGGTGACCACCGTATGGTGACGCAAATACTCATGACTTACAATCAGTTACGCTCCATTAGCCTTCGCAATAATAATAATAATACTTACTCTATGGCTTACGGAACTCGCAAGCAAGTAACAAATGTTCTCTCAACGTTATCATGAGCAAAATCAAGCCTGATCGAATATAATCGATCGATCGATAATACGTAGATCGATAATATCGAAAATAAAGATAATAGATATAAGAACACTCAATACTTGCGATATTAACTCTTCGTTTGTGTACGTATGCCAGAGAACCATGGTTGGTATACGTGTGAGCGTAGCGCTCACATTCACAATATTTCATTGAAATGGTGAGAGTATAACATTTGCCAAATTAGATTATAACTGCTATTCTCATTCGACGCTAAACTGCATGAAATATAGTTCGAAGAGACGCCAAACTTCTAACACTTACTGATCCTAAAATATAAAGCAGTATTTTCGTCTGAGCGCCGCGCTCACACGTATACCTATGACAGGTAACTAACTCCCTTTCATAAAGTTACATGAAAGTAGTATTGGGAAGGTAAAATGTCAGGAAGGTTAGTCAGTAAGTGATAATGTGGAAAGTCTGATTAAGAATGGTTTCTTTTGTAAGTATAACCTTGAAGTTCTGATGTAGAAGTAGTCATTGCACCCAGAGGCGTAACTACATTTTATGTTCCCCTCCTTCTGAAGAGAATACTCAAGACCAGAAGTCGATTGAGAGACTAGGGTCAAGTGCTTCCTTGGAAGGGTCGGGGTCCCCGCATTGCAGGTTTATCGCCATATTAGTTACGTCCCTAATTGCACCTGATATTAGCTTTCACAGCACGTAACTGAAACATGGAGAAATGATTATTTATACGGACATTGCTACTCAGTACGTTATAAAATATCTAAGATCGGAAAGTCTACGGCGATTAGGGAGATCATTTATTTGAATGTAGGAAAGGATGTCACTTTTGGATAGGTGAGATAAGGAAGAACATCTATTATTGACCATACGTGTGAAGAAAGTCATGATTTTATCTAACCCTAAGAGATTAGGCACTTGCCATGGACCAGATAGGAGAGGCATAATCAATAATCGACAAAACACGGAGTAGGAAATACGTTATAAGTGCAAGGATGTTAGTAATATCAGCGAATTTATGTATCAGACCTAAGGTCTGAGATGATAGCTTTAGATATTATATTATCAATGTGAATACGAATAGTTAATTTACTCTCAAATACAACGCCAAGACCTTGATAACGTTGAACCGGAATTGCATATTTGATAGGATTGCGTATTTGTCTTTAAATAAATCTAATAGCTGTAGATTTTGAGGGGTTGAGATTGAGTTATCAGTGAGTACACCAGTTTTCTAATAGTGCTAATTTAATTTTGCCGAGTAGTAATGTCTGTGGGAGCAGATATGATGTGAAAACTTTTCTGATCATTGACATAGAGAAGAATGTTGTAGTTACTGATGAGGCAGTCACACATGTCATCCTGTTATGCATAGAAGATCTAAGGAGCTGTCGTGAGGAACATCAGAAAGAACCAAAAGCCAGCTTGAGTTGTACCGAGATATTATATCTACCTTTTACCTATTACATAAATACAAGGAGAGGAGAGCTTCCAAGGAACCACGAATATTGAATCCTTTCGTTATTTTGTGAACAAGGAGGGTGTGATTGACTGAAACAAATGCTTTGGAAAAATCTAAGTGAACGCCATCATGTTTGTTTTATTTGCATTTTAAAGCACGAATGACAGTAGCTTGGAGAACTGCAAGGTTTGTTTCTTAATCCATGTTGATGGGAAGAACATGCGCTGGAATAAGTTTTGATATTATCTATTTACAGATTAATACTCGTAAAACAGGAAGAAAAAAGTGAGGCTGCATGATGCAAATAAAGTCATGGGTCATTTTAGTGAATAGGTAAAACATTGGCTTTTGGCCAACAGTCTGGGAATTTTATTTCAGCAACATTTATTCAAAATTGTGATAGCGGTTTAAAAATGTACTACATATACTTAAGTGAACTCTTATGTAAGTCAGTGATGAAAATGTAATAATTTTATTGTGAAACTTTTTCCGTGTATATAAATTAAAGAGAAACGGTCCACCAAAATAAATTTGTAAGTAACATTAACACTATCTTTTGTGGTAAAAGAATGCAAGAATTTAGCAGCACTAACCCAACATAAACACACCAAAGGTTAGTCAAATATCTTTCACACTGATTTCATTATACTTCTATTTACTACTGAGATAGCTGGTTATGTGGTTTTTTTACAGTTCTTACAGCGGTTTACTGCTATTAAGCCAGGCCAATGAAACGTGAGACTTTCGTAAATAACACACAATGAACAACTGAAATAAAAATATAATTAAAATAAAGCATTTGTGCACGAGATGTCACCACAGCGTAAGTATAAAAGATATAACAAGTAGGCGATTTACTACCATTCATTTTGTTTCAAATTATAAAGAATTATTTCAGAAATTTCTCTGATACACGCCAAAAGCAATTTGGATTATAATCCATCAAATTATCGAACTGTTCTTTGATAGTTTCATTATTAGGTGGCACAAAAGAAATAAAATTGAGTATAATTAAAATCTTGCAATATTAAGTTCAATAATAGTGGTAAATTTTGAATTTTTTTTAAAAAAAACTTAGTTGCTTAGTTAATTTTTTGGGAGACTAAATAAATTCGATCATCCTTTTCGGGGACTGAATTATTTGGTCTTGCACTAATTTCACTTCGTTGCTTTGGTTAAAATACTAAGGAAAGTAGGTAGACAGAAAATTATTTTGAGATTTGATTTCAGCGATTTTGATCTTATTCCAACTGATTAAAATTTAGTGCCTCTGAAACTGACATGTCTTATTCATTCTGAAAAAAATATATAAGATTTTATGGTAACGACTCAATGAAAGAAGAGAGAAACTGACTTCAGATAGTTTTAGATAGTGATTGACTTTAGATTGAATAGACATAAGATTTTTAAGAATAGTGATCTCCAATTACAATTTATATTATTTTTAATATCGACACGTTACGAATGTGTGTTTCTTTCATTATACCTCAATTTACCTCTACTTGACTTAAGTATTTCCGTCCAACTTTAATAAATAATAGTTAAAACACTAGGGATTACGATAGGTGCATATACCTTCGAATATTTATTTATTTTAAACTTAGTTACATAGCCTTGAAACTACTTTATCTATATCATCAAACTAAAGTACATTCAATACAATAATGGAATCATGGTGCCATCTTACAAACTCTTATGTAATAATAATAATTCTCCTGTCATATTGTTGTAACCGCTATAGGATAATCTTACCCTTTAAAGCTACTACGATTATTATGTACTAACCATTACATTCTTCTTCTGCTATAGGCTATTTATGTTATTATTTTAGTTCATTGATAAACTATTATCCTAGGCCATTTAGTTCATTGATAAACCATATTCCTTTTAATGTTTAGGGAGAGATGACCTTACTTCCCTTTTAGATTAAATTAAATATTTTGCACAAACAAAGTCAAATCAATCCAAAAATTAAATTCTTTAGATAATGCCACATTTTCAGAGAGGTTATTCAGTCCGTGGTGGGACTAGTTGATGTGAGACGTAGGAAGGAGCCAGTCAGGGGGATCACTCCCCAAATTTTCGTAAGCTCCCCCAGAACTTTAAATTTTTAAGGTCAAAAATCGATACAAACCGTGAAAGACTCCACTTACCACATCCCAATAATGACTTTACACCCTGCTTCAAGCTGAAAATCCTGACGGAATCTCTGATGGGAAACTAGCAAGATACGAACAATCCAAAAATGGTAAAGATATAAGCAATCGTTATTAGGCAGACGAGCAACTGTTCTTCAAAATCTATGGGGAAAAATGAAACGAAAAAATCAGCTCGATAGAGAAGATGCGAAGAAACGAGGGAGAAGAAAAATACTGGAACATTAATGAAGAGAAAAAGAAACTGGTTAGGACATTGGCTGTTCAGAGATTATACATACTGAGGAATGCTAGTAAAGGTATGATTGACTGAAAGAGTGAACAAGGAGAAAGACGAATCCAACTCCTTAACAGTATTAAGGAAGATAAATCGAATATTGACATGAACCGAAAAACGAAACATCGGAAGGAATAGAGAGGGCTTATCTTGCCTTGACGGACCTGCCGGTTTTGGGAGAATTTTGTTGATTGTGCGGAAAGAACTGCATTAGGAAATGTTGCGCGTTCTATCACAACAATATACATTTTAACAAAATATTCTATATAACACTTCGTTTGACAATATTTTATAAATACTGAAAATCTGTTACCCTTGAAAATAGTCTCGGGTTTGACACCGAAAACGGAGTATAGATTCGATTGTGTAATTAGATTGTCTCACCAATCTTGACTATATTCATAATTGACTGTTGCAGTTTCGTAACTTATTTTTCTATGTGATTGCTATTGTTGATAATATTATCATAACATACCTGACACTTAAGAACGCATGTTATATATTTATTTTTCACTTACTATAATACCATTTTTCTCCTTGATCTCCCAATAAACCGAGCGGCCGGGACTCAGTGGTACAGCTTGGCTTAACATTCGAGAGGTTGTGGGTGCAATCCCAGGCTCCCACTATCCTGACTGTGAATTTTCCAGCGTTTTTTCTCATTTACACCAGGTATATGTCGGGATGGAACCTTCAAGTTAGGCCTTTGCCCAGAGCCGTCATTTAGAGGTTGGTATTGCGTGCCCTGAGTTTGAAAAAATAAACGCACTAAAACGTAAAAAAAATCTTCAAAAGCACCAGTTAAGTCAACATGAAAACACACTGGAAGGTAAAGAAAAATACAACTTTTTGTCATTTTGGATTTTTTGTATGAGTTCGGAACCAAATTTATAACTTAAACAACTACTTCTAACGTGCTATGCAATGTAGATTAGCGAGTTTTGTTTGTTCGTTATAGAAATTAATTTGGCACCGACCTCATACGTAATATCGAAAAATAAGAAAATCAATTTAAGAAGTAAGTGTTTTTATTTTTACTTTTAGTGCGTTTCTAAGTGGCGCATTTATTTTCGGCTTCTGCAAAGAAGTTTACATCTATACAGTAGAACCTCTGTTATCCGAAATAAAGGGGGAGGAGGATATTTTGGATAAAAAATGTGTATTTTTTCAAAGTATAAAGTGAAAAAATTGAAGGCAATGATAAAAATACACTTTTAGATTACGTATATAACAGACTTATAATAAAGCTTTAAATGCTTCTACAGTTCGACAACTTCTTATACAACTAAGTTTACTGTTTTTTGAAAAAAATCTTCTATCTTTTTCTGTTAGCATTTCAAATTTTATCTTTTTCGATTATTTTTGCCGTTTCGGTTGAACTAGTATGTCGCCAAATTGCTTGTCTGTCCCGTGGCGCTCAGCGAGAGTACACATATTTTAATTAAAATGGCACAATAAAGGAAAACTGAAACTGATATTGGATATCTTTGAGAATGTTATTTAGTAATGAAAGAGAAACAGTACATTGTAAGAACAAATTGGATTTGCTAAAATTATTGAGTCAATATTTCATTGTAATAATTAAATACCGTTTTTTTTTATTTAGAAATTTAGTTTGATATGAGACATGAACCCCGGATCCCGGAACTATCATATTTCGTATTTAAGTTGGGCTTCTTAATTTAATGGCATGGCACTCCCTTAGCGTGTATAAGTACCAATTTTGCATCCCTTTTAGTGAGGCCAATTGTTGTACAAGCTTTTGTTCTCTGCGGTTTTTAGCTTATTTCTTGTTAGTGGTTGTTGGTTCAGGGTCCTGCCGTGTGAAGTCCTCTGGGGCCTACCATAAACTTGATGTTTCTTCGTTTATTGGGTGGCTAGTGCCTACACGTCTCTTATGCTCGACAGCACTAACGTTACTGTATTCTGATGTTTATTATTATTAATGGTATTTTTTGTCACTGTATAAGTATTTGCAGTTGGTCCTTTGCTTCTTGTTGAATTGTTGTTAACGTCTAAAGTAAGCCAGTAGACTTTTAAGGACTGGGCCTACAGATTTTTAGTAAAATGGAGTCCTAATCTTCCTGTAATGAACCTCTGCAAACATTGAGCATATGACCTTGCGCAAAACAGAGGAGCGCGATTGCCACTTGCCTAACAAGTTCTTGATTTTCTGAAAAGGTGTGGTGGCCTTTGTTCCTTAATTTCTGTTTATGACTTCTGTCTCTCCTCTTCGTGAGAGCTGAAATTTTTGTTTTGTTCACAAGGAATCCGATACTGTTGTATTTGTACTGGTTTGCCTGGTTTTGTGGGTTCAATATAGAATTTTCCCCCGTATTTCGATGTGTAGATCCAATTTTTATTTAAGTTATGGGATCACATCATTATAAGACTGTTTTTCTCTTTCGAAGGGAACTTATTTACTTAATATCTTCCTCCTTAGTACGTGTAATGTAAATTACGTATATGCAAAGTATGAAGTAAAGCTAAGCGGGCTGCGCCAAGATTTTGCCCCCTCCACCAAACAAAAACTGAAATGACGTCACAGATGCAGTCTATCAAGCAAATTTCTAAATAACATTAAAACGATATTTGTGGAAAGAAAAAAAATAGCACTAATCCAGCAGAAAAGAACTAAATTTTAAAGAATCAAATTCTTTCGACGAATTAATGGAACTTTCCAGTAACATATTCTCCAAAGGAATAGTTTCATTTTCTACAGGGTGTTTCTAAAGAAACTATCTAGTTCGCAGGCCAAGTTAGAAACTAAACTGTCCTCACCATGCAATATGTTCAGCTCCCATGTTTTAGCAAAATACAAGAAAATAATAATATATTTTGAAAGATATAGCAGTCCTAAAACATAATAATTATTATTAGTATTTGTAATGTGCCAAATTAATGTTCTTACATATCTTTGTAATACACATGTCTCCCTAACGTGCTCATTAAATGAGGAATGGATACGTGTTGGGAATTTTTCTCACGAAATTTTATTCATCAAATTTTCAATTATTTCCTGTTTTTTTTTAATAACTTTCATATTTAACGTTAAAGCATTAAACTGTTCCATCAACGATGTGATATAGTCAAAATATATTTCACAAAAAAATATCTAAGTAATTAGTAAACAATACTTTAAACTTTCACAAAAAAAATATATATTTTTTATCGTTCTGGATTGACGTCGTATGGTATATTTTAGACTCGAATAATTATTATAATTGATAAATAATTAGACCACTAGATGCTACAACGTGTAAATTTGATAAATAATTTCTGAAGCTGCCTTAAACAACTCATGTTAAATTTAGTTGTATAAATGTATTGAAAAAAAATTACTTTATAAACAGTGAAAGGAATTGGGATTATGGTTTAGCAAAATTTCTAACCGTTAGTTGATGTGTTCAATAAGCTGGTGCATATGAGCGAAGTATACATCCATTTATAGTTAGATTTTTATGATTTTCAGTTCAGAAGACTTATAACTACATAATATTTAGTTTTTAGCAAATCAAACAAATTTGGTCCTCCTCATGAGGTCTAAGTGTTTGATTCTCTCTTCATTATACTTTATCGGTTAGGGAGTCACTTCAGGTCAATTTAGGCAGAGCATGTCACCAATTATTTCAGATTTTGATGAAAGTTGGCACATTTATTCTTGGTAGCGTTCTTAGTATCCATGTATTCCAACTTACAGGTTTCTAGGCAAGCTGTTTCCAGTGCTTCAAAGTTGGTGTTTTGTTCTTAAATGTTGTCGCGACCGAAAACAAATAACGCTTTGCAGATGTACTTCTTACCAAAGAACCCACTATTTTTATTACATCATTCTGTAGTACATTTTCTGGTCTTTACAATGACGTAAGTCTTATAACCGTTGTTACTTTTGAAATTCACGGTAATGTGTTGTAAGGTGAAGATTATTGCAGAAACTGCTTTTTTCGCACCGTATCTCAGAAACTATTGTCTCTACCACAATTTGGATTATCTGATGAATCTTGTTCTTTTTTTTTCAAATCCTTAAAGCATGACTTAAAAAATAAATTCAAATCGGTTTTCTTCATAAAATGCAGGTCGCGACATTTAAGGACAAAACATGCGAATTTGAACCTCAGTAGCTCTGGATACTAGAGGCCTAGAAACCTGAAAGTTTAAATTTATACTAAGGATCCTTGAAAGAATCATTGTACCAAATTTCATCAAATTCTGAAAGTATGGGTGGTATTGCACCATTTTATTGCTTGATATCTGCCTTAGGCAAAATAGCTAAAGAGAAACTTATTTCAGATTTGAGCTCAAACATCTCGATCCATCATGATCGATTTAAATTTTGTAGTCCTAAAACAGGCATGACCAATTGGTTTGTTAGCTTTCTGATTTTTAAGATTTGATGCTAGCGACTGAATGAAAACAGGTAGAGGGAAACTGACTTCAGATCTGAAAATAGTGATCTCGAATATTCCGATTTCTATTGCCATTGTTAATCTCAGCAGGCTACGAATTCTCCCTTCATTCCTCTTTTAAATAATTTTCATTTTTGTAAACTCTTTCCATCTCTTCGTACCGTTAGTTTGATGTATTACACTTGTACAGCCACTTACAATAATAAGTGGAGGATGGATGTATAAGGAATAGAAGCGATTTTCTCCACGAGAACTGTTTCACTGTACTCCTAATAGTTAGACAACCAACATGACAGTATAAATGTGCGCTAAAAGATGGTATGCCAGGATATTCCTCCATTTGGAGGAAAAAGATTTCGTCCTTGAGCATAATTTAGAAAACCACCAGAGAGTTAGGCAGAAATTAAATTCACATTAAGTTCTGATAGAAATTAAATTAAAAGAAAGGCAAACAATAATATGGACATCACGCAGGATTCATCATTAAGTTATGTAAGAAAACTTGTCTTGTTAGAATATACACAAACAAACACATACAGAGAATGACAGAGAGAGACAGACGGATAGGGTAAGGATGACTGTTTTTGTTCGTGATGTACGAAGATATAACGAACATCTTGTTAGAATTACAATCGAGAAGAACAAGAGCCTGAAGAAAATCTAAACAGCAGCTCATGATAGGGAAAAAGCAAATAATTGCAGTTAAGAGACCAGACGGGACCGTAACACTAAATAAGGAAGAAATTATAAAAATATTTGAAAAATTCTACGGAGATTTGTACTACTCCGAAGTAGAGCTAGGAAATGAAGACTCAGAAGAAAATGATGTAGATGTCCCAGATGTAATGAAACAAGAAGTGGATAAAGTACTTCGAGAAATGAAGAATGGAAAGACGCCAAAAGAAGATGGACTCACAACAGAGATGTTTAAATGGGGAGGTGAAAACATGAAAGAGGAATTTGCGAAATTATTCTCAATGTGCCTGAGGAAGAGAGGAATACCCAGAAGTTGAAATAATGCTGTTATAATTTTGTTGTACAAGGAATGGGACAAAGAACGCGTCGAAAACTACACACCAATTAGTTTATTGTCAGTTCTGTAGAAAATGTTCACCAAAGTTATGTTGAATCGTATTGAACGGGATTTAGATTTTAACCAGGGAAGCGAAGAAGTCGGATGTCGTCGTGGATTTAGCACAATGGAACACATACAAACATTGAATGAAGTTATAGAAAGGACTAATAAATATGAACTTCCACTATGTTTGGGATTCGTACATTTCGGAAAAGCTTTCGATTCGGTCTCCTTGTCAGTAGTAGTTAAATCACTTGAACATCAAGGCATCGAAAATGCGTACATCAAGCTACTGCGATACATTTATTCGACTGCCACATCTGTCATTAGACTACATCAAGAAAGTGCAAAATTTTAAGTTGGAAAGGGGGTAAGGCAAGGAGATTTAATTTACCCAAAACTGTTTTGTGTGGTCCTGGAGAGAGTGTTTCAAAATTTAAACTGGGATGGAGTTGGAATTAAAATTAATGGCGAATATCTTCATCACATACGGTTCGCTGATGATATATCCTGTTTGCTTCAAAATTGGAAGAACTACAAACCAGAATGGAAGAACTATGTAATGAAAGTTCGAAAATAGGCCTTAAAATGAATTTAAGTAAAACAAAATTCATATACAATCAACATGCTGCAAAAAGGGAAATAAAGATTAGCGGAGAGACAATAGGCATAGTTGATGGGTATGTTTACCTAGGCCAGCTCAAAACATCAAATGCCAAGTTGACTGACGAAATAAATAGAAGATGCAAAATCGCGTGGAGTTCATTTGGAAGACTACACTTTATTTTCAAAAGGAAACTACCGATGTGTCTGAAGCGTAAAGTTTATAATCAGTGTGTCTTAGCTGTGATGATGTACGGCTGCGAAACTTGGACATTGAATGCTCAAACGACTCAAAGATTGAGAGTCACACAAAGAGCAATGGAGAGGTGCATGCTAGAAATAACCAGGAGGGACAGGAAGACAAATGAATGTATTCGGGGACAAACGAAGATAGAGGTTGTAATCAAAACTGCGAAGAAGCTGAAGTGGAAATGGACCGGCCACATAGCTAGACGAGCAGATGGAAGGTGGACGACAAATGTACTACAGTGTATTCCCAGAGAAAAGAAACGACCGAGACGACGTCCAAATGCAAGATGGGTAGATGAAATCAAGTTTTTCAGGAGCTACATGGATGAGGATAGTAGTAGACCGAGATATGTGGAAGGAAAAAAGGGAAGCCTTCATCTAGCAGTGGATAGAAAACGGCTAAGTCAAAATTGGGAGTATGTAAGTAGAGTTTTGCACGGTTACTATCAATTTCAGGCATATTTACGTGTTTTTACAATAATAATAATCATGGGCGGATTGAGGACAGAAACCCTGGTGCGCAATTACTTTTAAAGCTATCGCTTAGAATGAAAATTTTAAAATCATTCTGAAATAACTGTGGCAATTTTCCCAATGCCCTCCACGAATCCGTCCATAATAATATTTTAAAGATATACTTTCCTTAAAGGATTCGTACTAAAAAGTAAAAAAATAATGTTGTTTATACACGACTGGAAAGAAAAGCACGGGGTGCTTTCTCATATACAGCCACTTTCTAAATTCTCCAATTGGCTCGCCGCATGCTTTTCTTTTTATTCATGCATAAATTGATTTTTTTTAAAAGCAATTATCTTGAAAATGAAATTGTTTTTTTTTTACATTTTAGTACGAATTGTTTTATTTCTATGAGAAACGCATATTTTTAAAACGTCCTTTTATTTTCTTTAAATTATTTTGGTTTTGGGATACCTTTTCCCTGTCTTATATATCGTAAGCTGACGTTTTGTCAGCCAAATTGTTCTTCAACCAGTCAAACACAATATATCTTGCGGACTAGTATTTATTTTAGGATAAAGAAGTTCATGTTAAACAATATTAAAAATATATTTTTAAAATACATAAATATATAGAAATATATGAAAGTAACAATGGAATATTGTATTTTCACCCGACTTACGTCTCTGCAGAAAATTTCATCATTTTATACCGTCGGGCAATGAGATACATTAACGTTGAAAGATTTGATGATACCACGAACCATTGTCAACTAAATAACAGTATATAAAAAGTATAAACAATGTACCTTTTAACACGAAGGATGTGATTTAAGAATAACATAAACTACAACATGCGAAACAGTTAAAAAATTAATACTTAGGAATGGTCGCTATGGTGAATCATTATGTAAATAACAAACAGAGTGAGTGAGACGAATACTGCCATGAAGACAATATCGCCACTGAGACGCTTAATATTAGTTTGAGAATTGAACAACAGAGTTCATGAGCTGATTCTTTGTGTGTATGCTTATCGTTTATCAAGAAAAACGGGAAAGTCACAAACTCCCGAGAGTAACTTCTCAGCCCAAAAGAGTGTTGCTGAGATTTTGTGAACGCCAAAAGTTCAGCGGTTAAACATAATCGTTTAACAGCAAAGCAATTTTTCTAGGATGAGAATTGATACTAGAATTTTAAGAATCTTCAGAGGAAAATAACACAAATTACAAAGAAAAAAGGTAAATAATATTAGATACATATAACGTAGATGCTGAATGAGTCTGATAATCATACGGAAAAGATCATTAAATCCTAAGGAGTGTAATAAAGAGAATGCGAAGAAGAAATGCAATCAGAATAACAACTCTGTACTGATTGTGGGGTGCTTTATTGCCAACAAAAGACAAAAGATCCCGGATTAAATGTGTTGAATGCAACATATGGTTCCACGAGAACTGTGGCCCAGAAAAGTGTGTGACAGTAGTTGGGCTGTTTCAAGAGTGTGAGAATTGTTATGGACTATTGAACGATGAAGAAATTTTTACCGACATTTCAAATTTCTAAATCCATATTTGTTATTTGCTACTTAACGCCTTTATTATGTTTCGCATAATCTTTTTTTTTTAATTTTAAGTTATAACTTATCGTTTAAGTGTATTTGTCTATTTTGTAATAGTGGAATTTTATAATAGTGGAAGTGGCGATATTACCTTCAGGTACTTGCAGTCGACAGTTTATTTAAGGTAAATAACGGTAATAAACTGTAGGTGGATCCTAATATTAAAATTTCAGCTTAGGTCATTTTTAGTTCGTAGTTGATATATTATTTATTTCTTCTATGTGGCTGAAATTGAATGAGTAATATAAGATATTCCGAATCGGTGGCAATATTCGCTTTTTACCCTATAAAGTTAATATAAATTATTACCACAAGAATAAAGGATCATGATGCTACGAACAATTCAGATTAAACTTGTTGTCAAAATATATCAAGGTACTTCGAAAACCCTTTCTCGCTTATTATATTTGTACCTTCATGAATTATGTAAGTACTTTAGAACAGTGTTTCTTTCAGAAGATTTCATTCGGGGACTCATTGGGGGGGGATCTCACGATAATTATAAATAATGTATATCGACTCCAATGTATTAAAATATAAAATAATAATAATAATAATTTTATTTAACAATATGTTGTACTGCCTTAGCGAATCTCAAAATAACATGAATAATGCTCACAGCATGTGCTATTATATACGTATTTCAGTATACATATGAGTAATACAAGTGTTGAGACTAATTATTTCGGGGGAACGGTTGAAAACCTCGGGAGGGGAGTGCAAAACCCCGCCAAAAACAAATCTGAAACAAACAGTGCTTTAGAGGCTAGGTTTTAAATATGCCAACATTTTCGTTCCGGCAGGTTCCTGCCCAATATCAACATTGTATGGTACAGAAAAATAATAAAGAGAAAACTATTAAAATATAAACACTTTTGAGCTTTTACGATTTCATTATAATGCTATTTAATATTCCTGTTGCTCATTGTATATTTTCAAGTCAAACGATCGTTTTCATCATAATTCACCCTAAGCCGATACAACGAACAACACAACACAATTGAAGCGTATGCGCGAACACACGTCTAAGTAACATTTTCAAATTTAAAAAAATCACGAGTACATTTTTATATATATAACAGGAAAAATATGACGCGTAACATATTCATACTTTGCACAAAAGCGGACTTTAGTCTAACATTTTTTTCGTGCAAAGTATGAATATCAAGCCTCAGATTTTCCTGTTATATACAAAAATGTACTCCTGATTTTTTTTATTAGAAAATGTCACTTCGACGTTTGTTCGCGCATAAGCTTCAATTATAATTATTAAACAATTAGACCAGTAGATGCTGCACTGTGCGTATATACATTTTATGTCATTAGGACGCTTTACTACTACTCATCTTACTCCGTAGTGTTGGGATTTATTTCAGAACGGTCACTTATATTCATCAAGGGCAATTAAGATTACAGTTCAGTAAAGTTTTTAATTGTAACATTTTGTGTTCAGTAGCTATTGTAAAAGAAATACAATTTACCATATTATTTAGTTTCGGGATATCTAGTCAACATAGTAAATTGGATTTATTGATTGAGTCAGTAAGTTTTAGCAGACTAAATAAATTTGGTCCTCCTTTTAGAGGATCTAACTATTTGGTCCTACTTTTAATTTCGCTTTATTGCTTAGGTTAAAGCCCTAAGCAAAGTAGAGAGAAACTTATTTAAGATTTTGAGTCCAAAGGTCTTGATTTATCCCTACGGCTTTAAAATTGATTGCCTTAACACTAGTATATCATATTCATTTCTTAGTATTCTGATTCAGATTTTATGCTATCGACTGAAAAGAAACAGATAGAAACTGACTTCAGATTTTAAAATAGTAACTTCAAATTCCGATTTATGTTGCCGTTTTTGCTGTCGAGACGCTATGAATGCAGGCTTCTTCCTTCACTGCACTGATAATCACTTATAACACAGTTTTATCATCGTCAGCGCATTCCATGTCTTCATTCATTTCGTTGTGGATGGTCAAGTATATGTGTAACATTACAGGTTACTTTGGTTTCATGTTGCGTTTGGTTGCCATTAACAGTCAATTTATCTCTATTTCGCATGAGCATTTATGTATACATTTTAGTAAATTCTAGCTACAAACCCAAGGGATTATGATGTATACACATATCTTAGAATATTCCTTCACTTTACACCTACTTACATACCTACGGAACTACTTTCGCTATATCATTAGATTAGAGTACACGTAATAGTACAATCTAATTGTCCTCTCACAAAAACTCTCTTATAATAATAATTCCCGTGTCTTATTTTAGTAACGGCAGTATAATAATCACATCCTTTAAAACTACTATTATATAAGAGTCATGATTTTCCCGAACTAACTATTAAATCCTTCTTCTGCCATTGTCTATTTGTATTACTATTTTAGTCCATTGATAAACTATTATCCTAGGCCATTTAGTCCACAGATAAACCATATTCGTTTTAATATTTTAGACTGTTTAGACAGACATGATCGTTCTTCCCTTATATATACGTACAGTTTGAATGTTTTACAGAAACAATATCTGATCAGTCAAAAAAAATCTTTAGATAATGACATTTTCAGAGGTAATTTCAGCCTGGTGGTGAGACTAGTTGATGTGAAACGTGGAAAGAAGCCAGTGATTCCGCCAGACCCCGCTGTGGGGGTGTCACCCTTTAAATCCTCGAAAGCACCCTCCTCAATTTTAAAAACTGTTACGGTCAATAATCGATAGGAGCCGTGAAAAGCTCCACTTATATACATTCTAAATTTTGTCTTTACATCGCCCAAAGTGAAATTTCTGGCGAAATCCCTGGAAGGAGGCAACAAGATACGAACAATCCAAAATATGGTGAAGACACAAACGATCGTTATAAGGCAGACTGTTTTCTTCAAAATTTTTGGAAAAGAATAAGAAAAAAAATCAGCTGGATACAGAAGATACGAAAAGAAGGAATACTTATAAAAATAGGAGAGAGAAGAGTAATACTGATGAGAAGGAAAACAAAAAAACTGGTTGGGACATTTGCGGCTCAGAGATAGTAAATACGTAGAGAGGGATTCAACTGAAGATATGAATGAAAGAATGGAAGAGGACAAAGAAAAATCCAACTCCTTAACAATATTTTGAAAGTTAAATCTAATGCTGACGTAAACAAAAAATGCAACATCGGTAGGAATGGAGAGGGCTTAGCTTGCCTTGAAGGACCGGCCTCTTTTGTCATAGCACTGTTGATAGTGTGGAAAGTACTGTATTAACAAATGTTGTACGTTATATCACAACAATATACACTTTAACAAAATATTCTACATAACACTTCGTTTTACAAGTATTTTATACATAAATACTTAAAGAAACAGTAATTTTTAGATTAGCTCACCAATCTTGACTATATTCGTAATTGGCTGTTGCAGTTTCGTAACTTATTATTTTCTACAATTGCTATTGATGATATTATTATTATAGCATACCTGACTCGTAAGTAAGCAACATTTGTTATGTGCTTATATTTCACCTAACTGTTAATGCCACTTTTCTTCCTGACCTACACAATAAAATTCAGTTCCAATAAATATAAAAGTCAGGTGAAATAATACACAATTATTTATTTAATTGGTTTGTCTAAAAAAAATAAATATAATGGAAGACGTAGCAGTTTTAGATCTCCTGCGCATATGGATGTAAGCAAAGGTGGAGCAGTCCCAGAGGCGTCATTTAGGGGGAGCAAGGGGACAATTACAAACCTCGATTTTGAGAATATAAACGTAAAAGAACTTCTAATAAAGACAAATTAAACTGAGATAAAAACACTCTGAAAAGTATAAACAAACTACTATTTTTTTTTCAAATTCATTTTTTTTTGTAGAGTTCGAAAATAAATTTAGAAATAAAACAACTATGTTTAACGTGCTACGCTATGTGGGCTTCTCAATTTTATTGTCTGTTACAGTAACTAATTTAGATCCGACCTTACACTTAAGATCGAAAATGAGAAAAAAGATTTTAGGAATTGTTTATATTTCTACTTATAGTGCGTTTTTAAGTCGGGTGTTTATCTTCGCACCTGTTCTCTTGAGAATACCTAGCTTTTGCTTTTTTCTTACTTTTACTATAGTATGTTCTGATGCCACTGATTATTATTCGCTCGTCATTGGTTTCATCTGATATGATGTTAACGTTAGTGCAATGGTGGCAAATACTCTTCCATGCGTTCTGTTAAGTAAGTGATTAAGGTAAGAGCTTTCGATCCGAGATGGGATCTTCAACATAGGCAGACACCTTCCTGAATCCTTTCTCCCACCCTATCCCGGCCTGAGCCTTGGATGACTAAAAGCCATAAATACAATTCAATCTGTTTTGCAAATCAGGGGGTGTTCATTACAGGTACGACAGAGTCAGGTTTGGGCACTCACTATTTATTACGGGGTTGAAATCAAAACCTTTGTGAGCCTCTAAGGCCGAGATTACAGTTTTTGGGAAAGTGAGCTCCGAACCACTCCGTTTAATAGCCCTCAGGGTAAATTGAACCTATGAAAGCGTTCTAAACTCTTGGCTACTCCGAGGCCGAAATCGTAATTCTGTTGTTGTTTTGTTTCAACTCGAGAATGATTATACTAGTATACTCTTCATGACCATAGGTTTGTCAGGAGTTTTGGGGATACTATTTTCTCCAATGATGGACGCTGGGATGCCCATTAACGAAATTATTTGTTTAGACACTATTCATTGCAACTTAGAATTTGCATTTTATGGCCACAAGGAATCTATGACTCATGCCGGAATAGGGTAGGTGGAAAGGAAACGGGAAGGAGTCGGACAGATCTAAGTCTAAGGTGCCATCAGGGCATTTAGGTGGTATGACTGAGGAAAAACCCTGTTAAAGTCTCATTAAGGATGATCCACCGCTGTGTTCGACTCCAGGACCTTCGGAATGATCACTGAGTGCAGTTCCATGACACAATAAGATAACCGAAGAACAGCTTTAAACATATAATCCTGTTTAGTACTCATATTCGCAACATCAGCAATGATTATTTAAATTATTTTGAGCTAATCAATGTGTCCATTAATGGAACATTCAGTTTTGTCCGCGTCCATCACTGATACAAAACCAATATTGGACGAAAACGTAATTTACTCTCAAATAGTGTATATTAGTGAAAGTAATAGGTATAAATCATTACAAGAAAGCATGAAGAACGTGTAACATTCTGATTTGATCAATAAATTTGATCTGTATTTAAGTTAAAAATTATAACGTTGAAAAGTGTCCTTTAAGTGTCCAATTGGTGCGTCTACTTTACTGTGGGTTTGACTCGGTGCTTTGTTTATTTTCTGCGCACTTGTTAGGCGTGAGTGTTTCTATTAAGTAGCAGCGTAAACCACAATAAACTCTAAGCTATTTGTTTTGTATTTCGATGAGAACTCATTTACTGAGTCTCGTCCTTCTACTAGCCTGCCTCAGTATCAGTTGCTTTAATCAACCTTTTATTCTTATTTCGTCATTAAGATTTTTTGCAGATCACTACTCCTTCTAACACATGTTTTTTTTTCTGTTCTGAAAAGACTTCAATCATCAATTTCCGGTGATCGACTCGCCTCGTTGATGACTTGGCTGTGCAGCGGAAAGTGAATAGGAACATTTCTGTTGACGATCTTGATAAAGATTGCTAAAATAAAACCAAAACTTTACTCTTTGATACATTAGAGCTTTCCATCTACTGCAAATAACACTTTACAATTAATTTTATTTGTCTGATATGAGTGTAACTTGCTTTTAGCTATATC
>JAGDQP010006889.1:39985-69915 GCA_022664845.1 Lepisma saccharinum | reverse complement strand
ACGGAATCGACGAAACCAAAATTGCGCGTGATTGGCTGTTACAGTATCAGGACCATATACACTATTCACATTTGCAGCCGCCTGGCTTGCGTTTTCGCCTTTATCGAAGAAAAACTGTAAAATATAGCGTATTTTCTCTTTGCTAGTGTCCATTTTGCCTCGCGCTCACACAACACTGAGTCAACTCATCACAACTATCTGAAACGCAATCTCATCGTTTGAACGCCATCTCGTTGAACCCGATCGGACTTATACAACGCGAGATACAGATCACTGAAGCCACCTATTGGCAAAATAATGGATTACTTTTTACTACACCAGATATTACACAAATGTATGCTACTTTTGTTATAGAAACAAAACTAATTTTGCTTGGTGTTTTATTTGAACTTATTTGTCTTATTTTTAGAGCACCTTAGTTGTTAATAGCTGCGAACCGATCCATTAAATTAATAAGTTAAAATACAGATCCACATTTACAGATCCAGACTGGAGAGGGTACATCTGATTGGGGAGCCAGCAATGACGAGAGGGCGTGGTACAACATTGTGAATGTTCGTTTAAACACAGGTCCACAGATAGCCATAGATGTAAGGAGGAGGGATGGGGGGGGGGACATCTTTAACAAATTGATGTATGTACTACCGGTAGTGTACACAAAGATTTATAGCTAAGAAAGGCTACAGAAAATTTAGGGAAGGCCCGAATTCCTTTCCACTGTTTTGGACTTGTTTTGACATATTAAGATAGGTACTTTATAATTAGGAGGGTACATAATTCATGATTAAATTATCTTTAATAGGAGGACATCAAAACAAGACAACAATGATCTTTCGTTATTCGGAAAAGAGTGAAATGTAAGGGTTTCCCTAAGGTAACCAATAAGCGACCCTCATAAAATATGTTCACATAGGCAGGGATAGTATAAGAATGAACGAAATGGATGTCCGGGATTTCACCCCTTTAACGATTTGAAATCCTCCTTCACTGGTATATTTTCTTATCGAATTTTTTATTGTTTTGAACACTAAATGAAAAAAAAAACAAAAAAAACTTTGGTTTCATCCTTAGCAGTGTCGTAAGTTATGAGGTCCAGGTAACCGCCCCCCGTTTAAGCTTCCTGCCGTTCGAATAGGGACCACTTCAAGGTAAAACTTTCTTACTCTATATGATACGATACGGCCATGAATGTATAAATAAAGCATGGGATGTGTTCACCACAACACCAATAAATATAAATAAATAAATCTGTTAAATGAAACGAAAATGTGATCTGGGCTCATTTCAGTAAAAAGTCCTCTATTAGGGTTCCCAGAAATTGCATATACTTCTTAAGGCTTTAAGTTGTGTCAAATATTGTCCTCTCAATGAACTTGTGAAGCATGGAATGGGCCTACCAAATCCTTTCCTAAAGAAATGAAAATAATTTAAGGCGCTGTTGCTGCCCCATCATCTCAACAACATATATATCCCTAAGATGAAGTAAAAATGCAATTTGGGCCCTACTTCAGTAGAACTCCCAACTGGGGTCCCTAGAAGTAATAAACATGTTTAATAAGGTTTTAAATTGCGTCAAATATGGGCCCCACAATTGAACTTGTAGTAAATGTTGAATAAATGTAATAACTTGAAATAATAAATGTTGTTATGTCCCGAGAAAAATAACCGGGGTGCTACTTGTTACGAAAGAACGTTAATATGTAAACTATATGTATTTTTCTAAGGGGGAGGCAAATATTAATCCTTGCTTCCCTCAGGAAAGTTCCAATTTACTTCGCTGATCCTTATCTCCTTGCCTGAAGGAGTCAATTCGCAGACTACATACGGAAATGTTGAGGACCCCGCAGTTTGTATTCTTGCCCAGATCTAAACATATCTGATACATTGATATGAAAATATTAGGAAAACAACTTCTCTTTTTTTGGTCAAAGAATCAACAAACAAGCCGAATGCCGAGTGATGTTCTGCAATGTTATCAAGTAAAAACCAGAGAAGGCAGTGTGTCATTGTTGGGAAGAAAAAGAAATGGAAAGAAAGACAGCAAAATACAAGTGAAAACTAGAAAGTTTGATTAATATTGCAAAGATCAAAGTATAATTTGACTAGCGATGAACACAGGGGGAGGCAGTGGGTAGCTGAAGGCTTCTTCAGGGCCCAATTTTGTGAAATACATATACTATTAATCGAGAAATTGATCGCAAAAAAGTGCGCTACTATATAACTTTTCATATATCAAAAATTCGTTGAAAAGTAATGTTCTGGATTGGTATGCCAATCTTTAGCGGTACAGCAGCCTCCCACCTCCTATGCTTTCCAAGAACACCTCAAGCATTTCTCTACACCTAATTTTACATGAGATTTAATTTTCGGACACGGACGGACAGACATCTGAGCGGGAGTAGAAGATCCCTTTAGCTATGACTTAGCTGTCAAGTGACCGAAAAGGAGCTGAGTCACATTTTTTAATCTCTATGGATATATACAACTGCATGAAAGAAACATAGATGATTGAATTTAAGGGTTTTTGTTCAGAAAGGTACGGAGTCCAGGACTTAGTTCCTGTCTGCGCTCGAACATATTGCAGGTTGGTGTCTGCGATTAGTTTTATTTTTCGCGTCACGCACTTAAGTTACTGCGTGCTCCTGTGAGTTTACTTCTTCTGTGATCAAGTATTTGGTACTATTTGTTAAAGTAAACAGAGAGTCAAATGATGGGGTAAAAAGCAAATTGCCTCATGAATGCAAAGAGAAATTTCCAAAATATCTTCAATAGAAACTTCTGTTTTTATAGCCATTTGTAGTGTCAAATTCTGCATTAAGATGCCTCTGAGCTCGTATAGAATCATCATCTAACTACGCTATTGTGCTGCCTTTAGAACGCGTACAACTGCTTGAAAAAGAACAGCCGCTTCTGTAGACAGAACCATTTTGAATATTCTGATACAGATATTGGTCTAATACAGGTACTGGGTTTGGTCAAAAAAATTGTGAACCTGAGGTAAGATCTCCAGTTACCCCAAAGCAAACACCCTTTTTCGCAGACTGGGTCCTGTAGTGTCGTGGGAATGGTAACTGATTAGTTTCAGTTTCAGGAAACCAGCAATTCTCGTGTAGCCGTCTTGACTGAGCTCTTCAAGAGTATATATCCATTTACTAGATGATTGCAAGCATTGTTTCTGTAATAGAATACCTATCTCTTGTGCTCGGGTTGTATCGAACTCTGAAGCCAAAAAGTTGTGATCGGATATGACAAGATTTTAGACCAAATAGATTCGATCCCATCCAGTGCTTGACCCGACCCATAAACAGAGTAAATTTACCCAACTCGTTTGAGGGAGCTAACTTGCCCTTTCTTGGACATTTCCGGCCCATTGCCCGATATCTATTCATCAAAAGGTATAAATTAGGAAAATAACCGTTTAAGTACGACATCTAAACCCAGAACTTTTTGTCTGGGCTTCAGATTAACAGAAATGTTTGAAATTGTAAAGCGACTTCTGGCAGTCAAGGTAGACAACAAAATCTCATCTAAATAGGAAAAAAAAAAACGTAGAAGCTGTGATTCCTCTTCAGTAGAACAAAAGAGGACACTCATTTCTTGGCTTGTTTTTATGCAGCTCATCAACTGTCTTTCGTCTTAATTAAAGAGATGCATGAATTGGTAAGAACTTAATTACAGCACAACTCCATTCTTCATTCATTCCATATTGCTGGATCTTTTAATTATTTTCCATTCAGAAATCTGTGCGAAACTTAGAACGGAAGCGAATATAAATATCACGGTTTCTCCTCTTTCCTAGGAGGAAAAATTCGTCCAATATTTTTTTCTCTCTCTTTTCAAGAATGAGATCGTGCTGACTGGTTCATTTCTTTTCTTACCCCCTCTAGGTGAACCTAATTCACCCATAAAATAGGTCGAAATCAAGTCTCTGAGTGGAACAAAAAATAAGGGTAAAAAGGAGCACCTTGTCGAAAACAAGAAGACGAAGATGATTTTCTTGGCTTTCAGAGAAAGAAGAGTGTGTGTGTGTGAGAGAGAGAGAGAAAGAGAGAGAGAGAGAGAGAGAGAGAGAGAGAGAGCAATGATGCCAACCTAGCCACTTAATTGCTAGATCTGCGACCATTTTTTTTTTTTTACTTCTAGTTGAGCTACTGTCCAAGAGAACCCCTCAAATCTGTTTTCAAGAATCTCTTTTGCTTTGACTCTCTGCTCGTCTGCAATACAGATCTGGGACATCATGAGAACATAGAAGGGGAAACGGATTTCAGATCTGAAAATAGTGATTTTTGATATAATTGACACGGATTCAAGTCTGTGGAAGGGAAAGTCCATTGAACTCAGTGATTCTGAGAACACTTTAGCTAAAAATTAAAAAAACGTCCCGTCCTTAGAAGCTCACCAGCCCGTTTACGACGTTAATAACAATTTAATCAACAATCAGTAAACCAGTCAATGAATGAACGAATGAATCAATCAATCGACTTATTCCGCTGTTTTTAATATGGTGACAATCGATGACTTAGGAACAAATTCGTTTTAGTGTCGCACATTAAAACTCGTGTACCGCCTTGTACGCATGGATTTTTTCTCAGGATTTTTTACTAAGTCACACAAGGCAAATGTCGGGACGTTACTTTCAACTCAAGTCCTGGCCGACTACTCGTATTCTTTCCCTTTCCCTAATCCGGCTTGAGCCTTGGATGTCTAAAGGCTATAAATAAACTCATATTAAAAATCTTTCCGACCTTCATAATTTTTTATGTCGCCATATCCAGGAAGCCTACAGGGTGATGGATGTTTTGTTCAATCAAGTAAAAAATACTTGCTAAGATATCCATGAAATAGTTTTTTAAATATATTCTCGATACTCATGTTCTCCAAGAGAACCACAGCAAGATCTAAAATTAATCCCGGTCATTATCGCATCATACTTGATCTTACACGATCACTAATACTGAAATTCCCAGGGTATCTCAGGATGATGATCGGGAGATTTACTATCAAGTTTTATATAAGTAATTTATAACACTTGAGGGTTTGAGTGTCAAAGCCTCACAGACACACAGTTGCATCTAACATCCGGGTAAAAATTGATCTGGTTACCGGATACTGATTATCTTTTTTCACCAAATTTCTGGTTTTGGGAAATAACATTTTCCCTTTTACGGAAATGTTCCGTTTTTCGAAGAAATCAATTTTCCGTTTTTCATTTCTAGACCTTTTTTTTTAAAACTTTTTCGGTCTTGGAAAATATTGTTCGACACTTTTCTGTAAATTTTGTGTTTTAAATTTTCTGAAAAATTTTTCGTCCTCAAATTTCCGGATTTTGGAAAATTTATTTTTCGTGATCTGTTTTCTTTTTTTTTTTCGAAAAATTATAATAATTTATGACGATTTCATGACACAATTGGAAACTAATAAAATTTTGAAATTTCTCCAAAGAAATATTTATTTTCTGGTTTCGATCTGAGTAGTTTCCCCACTGCAATTTACGATCATAACTTTTTCATCACCCTGTATAAGATAAACACGAAATTCTATGAGCTTCCAAACATTTTCAGAGGCTGTTTCTTTTTTTCAGTACTTTTAATGTTTCAGACTTGGCACTACTGCCCAAAAAAGGTGAAGTAGGATCCTCCTTAGAATATAACTATCTCCTTTCATCAATTGAGATAGAGTCTCCATCTCGTGGTGGGATTAGTTCGTAAGTTAAGGTGGAATAGACGATGGTTCAGGAGAGACGCTAAGAAAAAACAAATATAAAAAGATGGAATGAAGGCGAATTGCGTACTTATGTATATGTGAAGAAGTGTTGAGAGAGAGAGAGAGATGGGGGGGGGGGGGATGAAAAAATCCAAGATAAAATTCCTGTTTCCATCATCTTTAGAAATACCAGTGCCTCTAGCCATAAGATTTCTTAATGAGAAATATATTAAAATTTATTTTTTTCAGCAGACAAAAAAAGAAGCACACTGGGGAAAAAACAAAGATCTTTCTCAGGACTAGACAACCCCCCTCCGCCCCATCCTTAAGTACTTCGTTTGAAATTTGATACGGATTCAATGTATGCAGAAGAAAATAAATTATGCATTTATACGGTTCATAAACTGCATAATGACTTCCTTTTTATATCAATATTATTAAAAGAATAAAATAAACTTTTAAAATGAAGCTATGAGGTGATCCTTGTCATGAAATATATAGAAGAACACACACAATATGTTTCAGGCACTACAAAAAATTTAATCTTATTTTAATTGAACTTTGTCCGTCTATCTCTAACACAGACTGAACTTAGTACGCGCTAACTTTACATCAGAATTTAGTACAATCCTAAATATCTCTGGGGTTTTATATGTGGTACACTGCAAAAACTGTACCTTTGAATAGTGGGTAGAAAATGACGATTTTGTACCCACAATTTTTAAAGAGGCAGTGGCGAACCCAGGGTTGAGTTTAGAGGGGCAGTTCTTTGTTTCCCAGTTCTTGAGTGGGAACAGATTAATAGAAATTAAACGGTGGTAAAGTGTGAATCCCTGTGCCTGTCACGTTCTCAAAAATTGTGGTTACTTTATACTGCCTATTTTTCAGAGGCAGTGACGGGCACAGGGATTCATATTTTACCATCGTTTTTTTTTCTATTAATCTGTTCCCTCCCAAAGAACTGGAAGGCAAAGAACCGCCCCTCTAAATCCAGCTCCAACAATAGACCCAACCTTTTTTTTGAAAGTTTTGAGTAGGAAGTTCTAGAAACGTCAATTGGTGCCTATTTGTACACGGTAAAACAGAAGTACTGAAGATACTTGCAGTGTTAAAACCACTGCGGGAATCTGACCCAACCTTTGAGTATAGGTAATGGGTGAAGCGCTGAAACTGGTGGGGGTATGGACTTCATGGTCACCATCTTGATTTTACCTCAAGAATTTGAAATATTTAGGAAGTGGGTCATGTGATATATCGTTTTAGGCTAGCTTGTTCCCAGAAATTGAAAAGTGAAGATGTTTGGTAGCTACGTTTATTTGTTTAGAAGATAGGGATTGTGCAAGTTAAAAGTTCGGCGTTTTACAACATGTACAACAATGAGGTGTCCATTTATTTTTTCCCCCACTCGGAATTAACCTTTATTGTGCGAGATGATTACCACAGACCCATCCTTTTTTATGTTCTCGAATAGGAATTTTGAGAAACTTCAATGTAACCATATTTTGTTGTTATATAGAAAATATATCATTTAAAATTGAAAATGCTGCAAACTATTAATTTTACTCACAAGGGAACATTCCCACCCCTCATATCGAAACCACCCCTGAAAGTTTGCACATGGAACGATAGTAAGGAGAAAACAGAGCGTGCAAAACCGTAGCTGCTAATACAAAGTATAAGGGTCCTAAAACATAAAACGAAAATGGACGAGGACAGGCATAAGGAGGTCACCTAAGATGAAGTAATATCATAGATCTCATGGTAATATGTTCGAAACGGGTCAACCAGGGCAAATACAGTTTATTTAGTCTTAGGTGACCTCCTTATGCCTGTCCTTGTCCATTTTCGTTTTATGTTTTAGGACCCTTATACTTTGTATTAGCCGCTACGATTTTGCACGCGCTGTTTTCTCCTTACTATCGTTCCATGTGCAAACTTTCAGGGGTGGTTTCGATATGAGGGGTGGCAATGTTCCCTTATCAGACATTCATGTATAAAGTAATTTTTTTTAAAAAGTGCAATAAAACACAATTTCACAATTTTAATATTGGATAGGGAGCTAGCACATGAAAAATTACGTCAAAAGGTATAACATTTTTTACCCCTAAATGTCTTGTGTGTCAACAGCTAATTTGAAAATAACTTTGTGTTACACGTCAGACTGGGGGCTTTTGGTCAGTATAATCTCCTGAAATCTCGAAAAAAGACACAAAATTTACGTCATAAGGTACATGAAAAAACTCAACATGGTTTTGTGTGGACAACAGACCTCCAAAATCAAAAAGTGATTCGTAAGACAAGATTTTAGGGAGCCTTATTAGGGCCATAAGACAAGTTTGAAATTTCGAAAAAGAAAGCCATCTTTTACGTCATAAGGTACAAGAAAAATTATTGTGCGCCCTCTTGTTCTTATCCATGTACAATTCATGAAAACACTTCGTAAGACAAAAACATTGGGGTCTAATTACTTTAAGACAGTTTTTAAATGCCAAAATTTACAGAAAAATAAATTACACGAAAAAAACACGTAAGGGTTTTCTGTGGAAGTTATTTCCTGCAAATTTCAAGAGAGAAACATGAAATTTACGCATTAGAATGCGTAGACTCTGCGTTGTATGTCAATAATGATATTTTAAGTCTTAATGTATTTTAGCAATATTGGCACAGAGTAAATTCTATACGTTGTGTGAAAGCGACTGAAAAAATAAAAGTGCTTTTCCTTAATGAATATCCAGTAATAGCAGGAAACAGTCAGAATTATACTTTTTTCTTTTTACATGTTATTTGTTTGTTTGTTACATATTATCTTAGAAGAATAGGCCATTATCATCATGATCATCATATGCTACTTGATAATCCTTCTTTGGAGATAATCTTCAGTACACAACTGTATTATTGTCACCAAAATATTAATGCTTTATTTATGTTTGATGAATCTTTTCTTTATGGCCTTTAGGCATCTCAGACTCAGGTCTGTGGGGGAGAGGATTTTGGAATGTAGTCATTCAGGACCTAGTTACGAAGTATTTTTCCGAGTTTTACTTGGTATAATTGAGGAGAAATTCTAGAAAAGCCTCAGTCACGATAGGCGGCGCTGGAATCGTTTCGAAGACTTCCCGATTGATAAGCCAACTTTCTACGAACTGAGCTACAGTCACTTGGTATTATTGGTTTATTATTTATTGGTGTACCAATACTTTCTTGTTGTGTTTTCATAAAATAAATATCTTACGTAATTTAGTTTTCTTTATTTATCAAGACAATAACACATAATGCATTATTTGAAAAGAATACATGAACACAGTAACGTAATATTTCCTCCATTAAAACGAAAGATAATATATTGTTGTTGTATTTCAAGTTAAGCATATGATAATTGTTCAATAAATACATGAATATTAACTATACTTTTTCAAGCTGTTAAAATGTTAAACGGTAGCATTTCTCTTTAAAGTAATGAATAATATAATTAAAAGTCCTTGCATATGTCAATAAAGAAAACAAAATAAATGAATACAAAAGGACAAACAATAAAATGTAATGTTATTCATGAAATTATATGAAGACTTGTGATATTTTATTAAGCTATGGAAAAATAAAATAGACTTGAAAAATTTGTAGAATTCCAAAGAAATCGTATTCACCAAAATGAAGAAATATTTTCTAAGAAGATTAGACAATCTAGAAACTATTGTCCTCTTTAAGCTGTTACAAACATAAAATGATTTTTTAGAACGAGACATGTATAATGTCATGATTACAATTTCTTTCATTATGCAAGAAAACAAAGCAGAAAAACCAACAAAGCAATCCGTAAGTGCTGGCTACATCCACTTAGACGTGCTACCATCCAATGTCTACATCTACATACGGCTTTCCTTTGGTATCTGCTGTCTAGAGTGTCTACATCCACTCTTTCTCTGATTCACTTCCAGATTCCTCAGAACTGAAATCCTCTTCTTCGTCTGACTTGTCACAATCCTTTGAGAAGGAGAGGGTCAGTTGAGGTTGAATCCTTTTTTCAGTTTCTTCCTATCCATTACCTTCTGGGGTCAATGACATCAGTGGATTTGGATCCGTTGCATTGTTCCAAATACTGCAAATATAGTTGCATTGTTGTATTTTATTTATCAGAACTGACTTGCAATGGTGGTAAAAGTGGCGGATCAAACTTCTTTATACCCGAAAAGGGGTTTTAGAAATATTGTTGGTCTCACTCCATTTGAGGAACAACTGAAGTCTTACTGTGTTAACATTCTTAAACCTTTTTTTGGTCATAAATGTCGCATGTAAACTCTTCTAGCGTAGAAACTACTTCATCCGATACCTTAGATGATGATCCAAGAGAAGCTAGAGCATCTTGATATCTGATGGTCTTTGGTCAGAGGCCGAATTTTTCGTTTGAAAAGAAAGAAATCAAAGAACAGGAGAGAGCTGCTATGCAATCGCATCCAGTGAAGGCGTGAAATCCAGACAAAGTTTTACGAATTTGGATCCCAATTCTTGTGACAAAAGCGAAACGTTTATATAACGCCTGTTTTTTTTCCAACGCTGAAATGAAGCAAAACCTTGTGGTAAGGTCTGACATGTGCAGATTTTTCAATGTTGCATAAAAACATCTGTTTCTCTTGTGCGTACCACTATATCTTTGTGATACGTATCTCTTGATGCCCTCAGGGATGTATCATCATCAGGGCTCCGAACTTGATGACCTAAAAATTCCCTAAATATGGCCTATAAAATGACCTTTCAAATGTGAAAAAATGACCTATAAAATACTTCTCAATTTTGTGATCATATTAATAAAACGGTGGATATTTTCGCTATCAGAAGGAACCCGAATGTAAACTAAAAAGCACAGTATATATAGAAAACTCAGTTATTCTCTTTTCAGATTCCTCAATTTTACGGTTAACTGGTATTATGGTTAATGAACAATTCGCTAGATTATTTAAAGTTAGAATCTTTTTCTAATGGGAAAAACTATTCTTGACAATATACAAAACATTTACACATTCTGTTATTTAGTTTCTGTGTAACATGGTAACTCCAGCTGTATCTGAAACTTAATAAATACATAAATATATTCTGAAATTCACAAAAGTAATATTTGTTTCTTTAAATACTATTTTCCCCGCCCATAATTTGGAATTTCACCCCACCACCATAATCATTTGTAAATTCTGAAATTTATAGGATCGTCAGCAAGTACATTACGACATTGAAGACACTTCTCTCCATATCCACAGATGTCCAGGGGACGTAGGTAGGGTGAACAAGATCTGCACGTGACAATTCTTCTACGTATATAATCTTCAGAACTGAAATTGTTCTCCTTACAAAATACGTTCGATCTTTAGCATAATGTGGTAACACCCGTTGTTCACTAAAATTCTTCTCAGGCACAACTTGTCCAATATTTCCCCACATCCGTGCAGATGTTCCTCGACACTTCCTTATTTTAGCTAGAATTGAGGATTTGCTTGCACCGCACTTTTCCAGCGAAGTTGCCTAAATATAGAGAAGTTGCTCTTAATATAAATACAGGACATTTTTTCAAATCTGGCTTAGCCATCAGATCTTGCGAAATTGCAACAGGAGTTGAAGCATCTCTATGGAAACGGTCTAGAACTAATTTTACCACCTCAAATTTTATCAAAGCTCTGTGGACCTCGCTTGACTTCTTCGCGGCCAGTTCCTAAATCTTTTCCAGATGTTTAAGGAGAAAAGAACAAGCGACAAAGAACATTTTAGCACAAAGAAACAATTTCTTGTGCACAATAGCTTCCAGTTGCAACCAACCCTTTCTTTATCTCTCTAGTTGACTGACCTGACACCTAGCGTATCTTCGCTCTAGCGTGAGTTATTACAAATCTCGAGATGGTCATTTTTTTTTTTGTTTCTTGCATGTTGGTTTGTGTGAAACACGTAAGCAATTACAGAAAGGGAAGAATGTTGAAAATAGGAGAAAATTCTTTAAAAATGATAAAAAATGACCTTGAAACGAGAAAATGACCAATCAGTCGAAAAATGGCCAAAAAAGGGGGGGGAAATGCAAAATAAAAATCACGTTTTCTGTTTAAGTTTTGGGTGCAATCAGTTTTAATTATGGTCAGCATCGTTATCAAACATTCAGAGAAAACATACCAGGTGTATGCATAAGTTTTTGCCGGTTTTTGTGGTAAGGAAAACACGTAATTTTCAAGGGAAATTAATTTTGTTTTATTCAAAATATTGGCCATCGGCTTCTACACATTTCGCCCATCTTTCAGGTAATTGATGCATACCATGCCAGAAAAACTACTTGTCTTTTGCGGAAAACCATTCGTCGAGCCATTTTCCAACGTCTTCGAAATTGCTGAAGTGCTGCTCTGCGAGCGCGTGCCCCATTGATGCGAAGAGGTGATGGTCAGATGGCGCCATGTCTGGGGAGTACGGCGGGTGCGGAAGGATGTCTCATCCAAGCGATTTCAAGGTGTCTTTCATTGGTTTTGCTGTGTGAGACGGCGCATTGTCGTGTAACACAATCACTTTGCCATGTCTTCGGGCCCATTCCGGTCGTCTTTCGATCAATGCGTGATTTAAATTAATCATTTGTTGGCGATAGCGTTGTGCATTAACGGTTTCGCCGGGTTTCAAGAGTTCATAATACACAATACCGCTCTAGTCCCACCAGACACAAAGCATGGTCTTCTTGCCGAAGCGATTTGGCCTGGGTGTGGAAGGACCGGCTTCGCCAGGTGAAAGCCACGATTTTTTCCGCTTCGAGTTTTCAAAATAAATCCATTTTTCGTCACCCGTCACAATTCGATACAAAAAGGATTTTCTTTCGTGGCGTTGAAGCAGCATTTCACAAGTGACTTTGCGATTTTCCATTTGACGTTCATTCAAATCGTTTGGGACCCGTTTACCCAGTTTATTGATCTTCCCCATTGCTCGTAACCGTCTGCTGATTGTTTCTTGTGACACATTTAATGCTTTTGCCAATTGCTGTTGAGTTTGAGTTTGGTCATAATCCAATAACACCTGCAGTTGCTCGTTTTCGCACTTTTGTGGTCTACCAGAACGCGCACTGTCTTTCGCATTGAATTCACCACTTAATGAAATCATCACATTAAATTGTCGAAACCATGTCTCACATGTTCTAATCGATAGAGCGTGTTCACTATATGTTTCTACCAGCACACGATGACTTTCAAAAGCCTTTTCCTTTTGATTAAATAAGAAAAGCAATGCGTGCCGCAAATGTTCTTTTTCAGGCACAAACTTCGACATGATCACTGAACGATAAAACAAAGACGCTAGTGTTTGGCGGACTCAACTTGTGTGTGTTTGTAGTTTAATGTCAGACGAACAAAATGACGTGTCAAATGAATACGCTGCGTACTTTTCGCTGGCACCATCTCTTAGGTAAACCGGAAACTACTTATGCATAGACCTGGTAACATTTCATTAAGTTCCGAGCAATAATCCTCACAGTCTTATCTGTGATAGTGTACACGCATGGTATAAATGCTAATGTTGGAAATATCTTGCATTAGGGAAAAGAGATTACACATACTTTAGGTGCAAATTTCCAGAATGACAGCGAACTGCGTACAACACTAGTTCTGACAAAGAACTACAGTATGTGGCAAAACAAACAGTACTGAAATTACAACCATGATACGAAATCAAGATTTGTCAATAGAAGATGCGAGGTGACTACGATAACACATATCTAAGTGCATCGGTAGAGCAAGTGTTCAAGGTGTCCACCCTCACGTCTCAAGCAGAGTTCATAACGATTCTGCAGAGTGTTGAACATGCTGATGAACAAAGGTTGCTGCAACAAGGGGAAATCTTCTGTAATTCGGGAACACCTCTAGGTGAGTCATTAGATCGGAAAACGGATTCTTTCATCATTCCCCATATGTAGATATCGGGGGCCGTGAGACCTGGGGAGTGGGAAGGTACAGCAATGACATTCTGACGCTTTACACCGTATGACCGGAAATAGTGCTCCATGATAAACACCTTCTTCTCCATTCTAGAGACAATTATCTCCATGCCAACTGCACTCAGCGCTACTCTCAACACAACTACAGAAAGCGTCACGAGCTGTTACCACAACGCATATGCGCGTCAAGGATGCACACATTTCAGTACTGTTTGTTTAGCCGCATGCTGTAGCTCAGATACACGTTGATTTATAATTATTTTACAATAAAATATTTCCTTTGAAAATGTTCACAACGTTTATGAAAATTCAAGAAATTAACTTGTGTCGTAGATACACAAAATGGATGATAAGTTTCAGCTACCACCTTCTATTAACACAGGATTTCAACTGATGGGTCTGTCAATAACGCATTCACTTGTCCTTCACTCGCAACATGTCAGGCCAACTCCTTCACCTTTTACCAGGACCTGCGCAATGTCTCATACCGCGTAAACTCTCCCTGTTTTACAAAAATACATAAAACTCTCCTTGCTTTACAACACAGAGAAGCCATTTTTAACTATTTTTCCTGGCTCTAGTTCTCGTCAAAAAAGTCTGTTAAAAATAATTTGATCTTATATCATAGCCATCTATTCATATAAAAACTAAACAATATCTGAGATATGAGGACACATGGCACCATGTGATTTGGCGTGGAATGAGCCATTCGAAAAATGTTATTGTCTCCTTTAGGTAGAAACGTTCAAAAACTACTTCTGTATTTCAGAGTATTCTTTACTTTTTCGCTAAGTCCTTGAAACGTACTCTTTTTGTTATTTCTCTTCTCTAAAATCATTTTAGGAATTTTCTGATTGACTTAACCACTTGTCATTTCTGAGCTACAAAGTCAAGAAGTATAGATAAAAGTATTAAGAAAAGAACAATCTTTCATATAGTGGGAGAGGGGGAGGTAGTCAAATTTACCGTTGCAACAAGGAAGAAGTGGAATTATCCCGATTCTGCTCGGAATCACTGAAGAAAATAGGGTCACAGTATCTTCCAACAATAAACGAAAAAGAAAAAAAATCGGCATGGATTGAACTTTGTAGTTATGAACTGAAAGTTTGAGTTCTCTGAAAGTCTGAACTTTCTAGGCTTGAATTTGAAGGAGCAGCATTGCCATTTCGTGCAACAAAAGCAATACATTAACGGAGCTAGTGCTGCCATCTTACGTTTTAGGTCGTTACACTAATCTTAAATGAGTTTGCTTCAACGCTCTTTGATTTTCTATCATAATTTAAAGACATTTTCTACACAATTTCCCACAAGTTAAAGGGTCAACGAGCTATTTTGGTAACATACCAAAGAAGAAAATGGCGAGAGCGGGGATCGAACTGGGTATCCTCCATGATATGAAGTATCGTACATGCACTGTATATTAAGGAAGTTCGATATATAAATGAGTGTGTTGAAGTCCATCAACACATGTGCACAAAACGTACAAAGAGAACCAGAAGTTGATTCTTTTAAAGTGTAGAGTAAGTGCATTTGTTTATAGTGTGACTAAAGTTCTTTTTTCTTCTAAACGTTGCGGAACGATTAACAAAGAGTTGAGCAAGAGAGTAATTGTGTTACGTGGAGCAGAAACGCCAACTCTATACAAAAGAGTGAAATAAAAAATTGGAAGCCTTTTAAATGTGGATATGAAGAAGAATGGAAAAAATCAGCTGGATACAGGAGATAAGCAATGAATAAGAGAGAGTAGGTGAGAGACGGACCATCGTAGATACAATAAAAAGAGAAACTGGTTAGAACATTTGATTGCATACTGAGGGATGTAGCTGAAGGAATAGTTAAGCGAGAGAGAGAGAGAGAGAGAGAGAGAGAGATATATAAAGAAAGAAGATGAATCCAACTCCTTGACAGTATTAAAGAAGCTAAATTGTATATTGAGATAGAAAGGAAAGAGCAAAATCAGGATGAGTGGAGATGGATTAGCTTCCCTTGAAGAACCTGCCGTTTTCTTCAGAACATTGCTGCTGCTCCTGCTGATGTGTCATCACAAGAGCAATGTAACAAACTTAGTATCAAGTTATAATTTCATTTGTAAAATATAATAATGAATATACAGTAAATCAGTGGTTATCAACCTCCGCTCCTCGGAAGTTTAATACATTTAATTACTTAACATTGATTTTGTAGACTTCGACAATTCAAAACTAAGACAAAAGTTTATATTTCTTATTTCAAAACAACTCGAATCTAAACACGTACTAGCGTCAATTAAACCACTAAGTTACTGGTATCTTCCCGGTCCTCCAAAGTTTTTCCCTATAATTTGCCAGTTCGTGACAGTTAACAGGTTGAAAAACACATCTGAAGCAGAGATGGTCGATTTCTGGAAGTTAGCTCAAACCCTCCACCCTAAAGGGTGCGGACAAGCGAAGGGTAAGAACATTTGTGCTTGAGGCTGGCGGTCGTGGAAAACGATGGAGAACTTTGTGTTGGAGGGTGAGGGGTGTGGATGTCGAGGACCAGATCAGGGTCTAAGAGTGAGGTTGAGTGTAAAGTTGAAGCCGAAGTTAATACTGGAGAGTAAAGTTGAGTGACGTCAGGCTACGTAAAACGTAGGTTTTCTTCCTAGCTGATTTTAAGGTCCCGTGTGCAGTTTCGTGAAGAATGATGTCATTTTATTCCGATGGTAGTGTATATTCAGAAAATTGATGGTGGCATCTCAGTTCGGCGACTGGGGGACAAGGGGAATGGAGAAATTAATAAAAATTGTGAAAGGACAAATTTTCGCGTTAATCATGATACATGTGTGTGTGTGCTAGAACATTAAAATGTTTAGTTTTAAGTGAAGCAACATTATAAAGATGTTATAAGTAATAAAACTAATAACCCAGATTCTAAATAATGGAATTGGGAGATATTAAACCTTCTGTTTTTTATTTTACTTCGAATTGTCAAAAATATTGCGTATTTATTTCTTTGAACGCTATTAATTCAATACCCCTTGACGGATTCCAACGAAATTTGGCACATATATTCCTTAGGACCCAGAAGGATTAACTACCGCATCAAAAGGTTGATGCCCTTCAAAAGGGGGGAACGGAGATATAGGTTCAATGAATTAATAAACAATGATTGTCAGATAAATCCCTACAAGCTGAGCAACCCACACGACAATGCAGTTTGCCGGGTTAACTAACTTCAAGGGGGCAAATATAAAAATCCTTTCCTTCAATTCATTTGAAACGGCTATCCTAGTTTTTCGGTTCGACAAACCGGAGAGGTGGGGGTAAGAGGGCGAAAAAAAAAAAACATTGGACCCAGCACCAACGGGTAAACAAATCAGCTAGTATTCATATAAGCTTATACGTGGAGATCTAATACAGCTAATAGGCCACGAAACGGAAAGACGACTTAACTCGGGTTAAGCAATTCCTTCAGCGAACCTCTCAATTTCTTAGTGCATATTATTCATCCACTGCCATTCTCCAACTTCTTCTCTCTATGATTTATCCATACATTCTCTTAACTCTGTCTGTGTGATTCATCCACTGACATTCTCTAATTCCTCAGTCTGTATGATTCACAAAATTATCTTCTAAATCTCTGCCAAATTTCATTTACGAGATATCCACTGCTCGCTAGAAATTCAGAAACAGAAAGAAGTTTTACTGTGCACAAAATACGTGAAAATACAATAACTAAGCCAGAACCTATTACGAAAGAACGATGACGAGTGCATATGACACAGCAGTTACCACAGTGCTGCCCCCTCTACCTGTTAGCGTCCTTTCTCCACTTCACGGAACCGCTGAACGTTTGAACCAGTGGGCTTGTGAAATTCATTGGAAAAGGTAAGGTAAAATATGGCAGCAAAACATTTGGGTGATGAGTTGTAGGGCATGGAATCGAGAAATTAGAGGCAGGTCAACGTGCTAGATGGTTCAGTTTCGGTACTTCGGTGGTCAACAAGCTGTGGAAACACAAAATGTCTCGTGGAGATACAGTGAAAACCGACCATGTGTAACATTGACCAGTGGTGACCGATATATCCTCTTGCCTGGTCGAAGAAACTGATATGCCACGTCAATCCAACTGCGTGCAGGCGTCGTTCCTGCTACGAATTTGAAGACGACTACAGACTCTGGCTGTGGTAGTCAGTATACTTTATTAATCACTTCCCTATGGACAGTGATTCTGGAGTTAGGAGAAGAACATGTCTTGCTAGAAACAGGGACACGTTACCAATGATCCACCATCGTTGAAAGAGAGATATATGGAGCTGCTTCTTTGAGGTTGTGTATCCAAAAGGAGGACGCACGGAAGTGTATGAGCTGTAGCGTGGAACCATGATTGCTCAGCGCTGTAGGATTTTGCGTCATGATGTAAGACCTTACGCATGTGAAAGAGGTGACTAATGCATTTTACAAGACAAAAATGTCTGTCTCCGCAGACACGTGTAATCAACGAGTGTTTTGAGCATTAATATATCTAAAAATTGGCGAGAACAACAAGGTCCCTGGACCTTAATCCGATCGTCGAGCACATGTGATATACTCTGAGTCGATGCGTGACTCCCTCCTTCCCCACGAAGCCTACAAGATCTTCAAAGTGCTCTGCGCAAACCATAAACCAATATATAATGGAACAGATTGAAACCCTCATTAACATGTAGTATGTAGTGTTGTTGTGAAGCGTATATTGTTGATCATGGTGATCATATATCCCCTATTTGTGCTAGCAAAGGACTATTTGTGGATTCTTGGGTTGTATCACGTTGTGAGTGAGGTCTATGAAACATTATTTTCTCTTTCTTCCGGTAGAACACTCGTTATGATTATGATAAGTGATGGATGATGGATAACACACACCTATAAGTAAAAATCAATTTGGTTTAATTTTGATTATCCGGATGAAAGTTGTTAATGATCAATAGGGTTGTTTGAGGTCACTAGCACTACTACTACCACTTTGCGCACTTCTGTATTAGTATGACTAGAACGTTGAGAACAATGTTATACATAGTCCGGCAGGTATAATCATAAATTAATGGGTGACACGACTTCATCCTTGAGCATTTTTTTTCAGAGCTACATTTACATTTGTTTATTGTTGCTATTTTCAAGTGTCAGGTAATTTGAGCTCATTGAACGAAGATTTTGTTTCAGAGAATGAATTTTTTATTTCAGGTGTGATTACTATTTAGAGGAAGATAATAACAATAATGGAAGACAAGTGCTTGTTTAGTTGGAAATTCAGTTGTGGCGAGAAGGGGAAGCTATTCAAAATGGACTGCGAAGGATTCAAACCATTATTAGCTGCAGTAAAGTGTACATTAACGATTTGCACAATAAGATTGAAGAAAAACTATCAGAAAATCATGATTTAACAGTGAAATGTCATAAGAGTTGTGTTTCTACGTATACGTCATCAACCCAACTAGCCGGACATCGAAAGGGACATTCTCAAAGGAACTTCAAATGTGGTTTCTCCCAAAATTACAAGAAGGAAATTCCAGAAAACATTTTAATTCCAGGAACATTGCTTATTTTCTTGCAGAGTCTAAGCAAGTACATGTGTTCGATAGGACGGCTGCTGAAACAATTGGTTGGATCGAGGAAAAGAAGACTCACTGTCATCAGAAGATTAGAACAACTAGATCTATAAACAATTCAGACTTTAATTCGAGAAGATCAAGACTTTGAACGGGATTTAGCAGCAGTAAAGGAGAAAATTTGTTTATTCATTTCTCACGATCGCGTGTGCTGGAGAGAAACTCACGATTGTAGTTATAGATTTCGTTAGTCTAGTGTATAGGAAACTTGGAAATGATTTCCTCCTTGTATTTGATTTACTTTGAATTTAAGATAATGTCGGGTAGTAGACGTGTTCTATAAAACTCCTTCAGAGTCAGAGAAAATCCACTGTTTTCTTAGAACATTTGCAGCGTAGTGTCATTGGTAATATTGTTAATAGGATACACATTACTTTTCAAAGGAATGTCCCAAAAATATTTTAGGAGAAAATGAGAATCATACTTTAACTTTTGGGAATCGAAATTATGAGTAGTGGTGGAAAATTTCCTGCAATATTCTGCAGCCATGGATAAGTTATATAGTTTTTATCCGAACACACATGAAGACTAAGAACCATCACTGTAAAATACTTTAATGAATGGGTAAAAGTTCTAAAATGCTGGTACAGGTGGATGTTAGTTGAAAACCTCACAACCACGTTAAGGTCTCCACCGTCTGCGAGGGCCTCTTGTTTTTTTAAAGTTGGTAGAGGGACGCAAGATCATTTGTACCTTATGATCTTGCGCCGGATAACCAACTCACACAGCATTTGGTCGACTGTGTGCACGCGGATAGTGTTCGCGGTGGTAATTATCTCTCTTTCATTTTCTTTAATCTCTCTCTAGTTGGAAATTAATAAATACTTCACTAAACCTGACTTGGCAAACTGTGTTAATATTGAGAATATTTAAAGATTGTAGTCATAGATTCAATGACAATAATAGGGCATTGTTGTTGATATGCTGTACTAAGGTAAATTAACAATTGTCAATGTCACACAACAATGAATTTCACCGGAAATAAAAAGAACAATATTAAGTGTCTAGGATTAATGGCTGTTTCCCCGAATGCTTTCGTGTAAATGAAAGCCGCGTGAGGCCTTTCAAGAATTATAGGGCATTGATGGGTGGATTAATAATGATTAAATAAGTATTCAAAGATCAATTCCCACACAACCAATTCCTTATAGACATTTACAATATCAGTGGAAGAATTGTCTTTTTAATGAATGGGTAAAGATAGACGAAGAATATAATGACGATTTGAAATACGTTACACGAATGAGAAGAAGTATCCATTTTATGCTCCATTTTGCTTTTAAACTGCGAGTTCAAGTTTTTATTCCAGAATTCACTCATATGGGGAAAAAATCATGAAAATGGCCTCGCTTTTATTGTATTTTGACGGATTAAAAAATCAAATAGGAGTATATATGTATGATCCTACCAGACAAAGTCAATGTTGACAGCAGGGGAACTTCTAAAGCAGTGGAGATCCTTCAGATCAACTGTAGCTTACAGATCTGTTTTGCTCATTCACTGTATTCCATCTGACACAAATACCATCTGCATTCGTTGAAGACCATACACTTGCATTTTGTGTTTACCTCAGAAAGATTCTTCAAAGGAGTGCAGGGAGGTTGAAATAAACTAAAAAAAAAAGTGCGACTGATATTATTCCTGGAAATTAGCACAATGCAACTGCTGGAATGTTGATATGAAACAGACAACCTATCACTTCACGGTGGTCTCAACCGCTGCCATCTTCTGTAAATTCCAATGTTGTCACTTGAAAGTATACAGAGACTATTGCACGTGTAACACAGTTTAGTTTTGGTGTTTTTGAGGCATTACCTGGTATATTTGTTGAAGAAGCAGGAGTCTGTTATAACGAAATTTGGTTAACAAAACATTTGTTATCTTGAGCGAAAAAAAAGTCTTGTTTCCTAAAATCTCTTTGTGAGTATCATGTTGACAATCTTTTGCAAGGAAGTGCGACAAAGATCTTTTGAAGTTTGCACTATGTAGTGCCTTATGGAAATCTCTAATTCTGTTCTGGTGTGGTCCCTGAATATTAAAATCTTGTGAGTCTTGGACTGTTCCTCTGAATTTTTTCTATATCCTTGATGGAAGGACTTTTGTACTGGTCGAAAATGATATCAATCCGCGTTGCTCTTGTGGAACATATTTATCTGCAAAATATATATAGGTTTCAGGTAATTTGACGGTAAACTATGCAACAGAAACATGGCATCAATAACCTCGTAAACCAAACTACACATTTTGATGTTGTTTCTAATTGAATAAGTATCTCAAGGTTTCGGAGTAGTTGAGCCGTATCAGTTTTTATCATAGTTCCATCCATCAATATGAACTAAAGAAAGAAGAAAGGGTGTCAATTCAAACTCCAACACAGTCTCTAGATTTAGTTTCTTTTCAATAGCAAGACAGCACTCAACTTTCTTTTCAAACACTCCAGAAGTAAACCCCAGAAGAGTTTGATCAATTAGAGCACCAGCAAAAGCTATTTTTGATCGTTTGACTGACAATCCACCCTTTTCAAGCTGCTGCTTCAAACCAGGATACCTCACGTCCATGTTTTTCAGGTTTTCTTCATATTTGACTATCCATCGAGCATAATTTCAATAGTTTGAGACAAAGATTAGTCGTCATTGGCAAACAGAAAATAAACAGGTTTACATAATTCATTCTCACAGCTCTTGACATTTCCAGGAACAGATTTACATATTCTATATACATAAACGAAAATTGATCTGTTGATCCATGGTCATCTGTGCGTGTAGCATTGCAGAAAAATAATCTCTGTCTTGATAAATGTTCATTAAATAGACTTCAAATCCAGGTGGATACTCTATATTGGATCAGCTGAAGATAAATGTAATGTGTTGAATTTGTAAAGATAGTACAAAAAGAGGATGTAAATGTTTGCATCTATTGCAGTCTCTGCCAGAAATGAATCCTTTGACCGAATTTTCAGCAAGAACTCTAGTTTCACATCCAGACTCAGATATTACTTTACCAAGAGCAGCAAAATATGCTAGAAATAAATGGAAGGTTCCAAAGTGTATGGATATATTGTCAAATTGGGGAAGGGGACTCTAATGACTGGATTTGCATTGCCAGTTTAGCAATAGACAACTCAAGTTATAATACCAAAAGTATCAGCACACTCCTTTGCAAGCTTCTGTGTAATTTTCAACATTTCCAAAACCATTGATGGGTTTGTGGAGGGTTCATCATAATTACGAAGGCGTGACACCCTTTGTTCTGCATTTTCGTCATCTTTTACTGTTCTTGAACTGTATCCAATCCACATAAGTATTTTTCCTTTGAAAAGAAAATGTGTAAATACCCAGCAATCTCTCCTCTCAGCATCATTGAAACTCTCAGGCCTTTCCAAAACAATGTCGGACCATACAGCTCCGATGAGGTGAAGTTTCTTGAAATACGATTCAAGCTGAATGTCGGTAAATTCGAGCGTTCTCTTTCTGATATTTTCTGTCGTTCGTCCTGTAAATAGCCTCTCCCTGTTTACGAAAAAAAAAAGAAAACTAAACAGGTCTGGTCCGGGTTGAAGTGAACGACCCGCACACATTTATCATAAATTAACTTTGCCATTAGAGTTCTATTTCCACTTAAAAATAGTTGAGATTAAGATATCCTAATACTACGTTGGTTATATTTGCAAGATAAAGAACCAAAGTCCCTGTTTCATAACAAAAATGACAATTTTAATGAAACATAAAATCGAACAAACTCAAAAGTAGTAACAAACTGCACTTTACAATCACTTACATTCAACTTAACTAAACCACTTTCACCACTCGGCCTATTAACTTCTCTCACACTTCTGAGTAATAATATTGAAACAATATACGGCCTTGCTGAATATGACAATTAACATAACACTCTGGCCTTTAATTAACAGAAATAACCACAGATAAAACTTTTCTGGCTGGAGTACAACTTCTCTGCATACGACACTTTCATCAAAGATTGTAGCGATATTCTGACACAATTGCTTCGTGCACATGCAGGTGCACCGCCATTAGATAACTTTCTCAATAGCACCAAATAAGCAACTTGATGAATATTACAACAAAAGACTTTCCTAGAGAAACATTAGTTCCTACCTCTTCAACAGTTTACTTCCGATCTAAAGTAATGGCGAGCTCTTTCCACCCTTTAACCGGAGATAACAATTGAAAAGCAGATGGCGTTAAGAATCATCGTTACCATCTACCAAGTGTGTAAATATGAAACCGGAATTTGTGCATAGACGGAGTTAGCTGTCACTATGGTTACCGTATAACTGCGTCCTTGCAGCCACTTGCTTGTTTTGATTGCTGATAACGATTTGAAACTCACAACCAGACAAGTTTCATGTCATAGTGTAATGTTTAATAGCGTTGAACATGGCGCAATTTGAACCTACAAACTACGATGTGCGGACAGCATTGATTTTTTGTTACAACTTGAAGAAAACTGCTGCAGAATCGCATCGCATGCTTGTCGAAGCTTACGGTGATCATGCTCTTGGTAAGTCACAGTGATATGAGTGGTTTACAAAATTTAAAAGTGGCGATTTTGACGTGAGAAACGAAGAACGTGGAAGACCACCGAGAAAGTTTGCAGACAGCGAATTGCAAGCTTTGTGGGATGAGGATGACGCTCAAACGCAACAACTTGCGGATCAATTAAATGTGACACGAGAAGCAGTTTCCATACGTTTAAAAATCAAGGGGAAAATTCAGAAGGTGGGAAAATGGGTTCCACATGCATTGACTGAACGACAGCACGAAAACCGAAAAACCACTTGCAAAATTCTGCTCGCCAGGTACAAAAGGAAATCATTTCTCAATCGAATTGTGACTGGCGACGAAACGTGGATCTATTTCGAGAACCCTAAGCGTAAAAGATCATGGGTAACTCCAGGAGAACCGGCGACATCGACTGCAAGTCCAAATCGCTATGGACGGAAGACAATGCTTTGTGTTTGGTGGGATCAGAAGGGAGTGATATATTATGAACTGCTGAAACCTGGCGAAACCGTCAATATCCAACGTTACCGACAACAAATGATAGATTTGCATCAAGCTTTGCGTGAAAAACGACCAGAATATGACCAAAGACAAGATAAAGTGATTGTGCTTCACGATAATGCACCCTCCCACACAGCAAAACCGGTCAAGGAAACGATTGCGACGTTTGGCTGGGAAATCCTTCCGCATGCGGCTTACTCACCAGACTTTGCGCCTTCCGATTTTCACTTATTTGCATCCATGGGACACGCACTTGCTGACCAGCGCTTCAAATCTTACGAAAATGGCTTGATGACTGGTTTGCAGCACAAGAGGCACAGTTTTTTGGTCTGACATCCACACATTGCCAGAATGATGGCAGAAATGTATCGCTAGCGATGGCCAATACTTCGAATAAAATGGTCATTGTCTTCTTAGCATTGTCATCCTATCACTGTGTCTTTTCTGTACATAAATTCCGGTTTGATATTTACGTACCTGGTATATAAAATAATTATGAAGTTGAAGACTTCAGTATAATACAATCCAGGTCCTGATGACTATTCTGGTTTTGTCGATGGTCTAGGCGAGATCGTCTAGAGGCCAACTGTGTTAGTGTTCTTAAGTTTCCAGGTCCTATCCTAAATTTGATATTGGTAGGTTTTAAGATTGTTGGGTATCATCATATTCTACTTCTTCACCATCAATTCTCTGTAAACAAATTCCGACTGTTTCATGTAAGATCCCTTTGTCACACATTGTTTCCGCATTTTCGTCATAGTTATCAAATGCAACGCAAGTTATCAGTCTAGGAGCCTTCTTAATTCCTTCTGGTATTGCTGATTTTGCCGAAAATTACTTCAGCCATTCGAGTTTCTAGTTCTTCGACCAGTCTATAAGTAATACTGTGACGAAATCTGTTAAGCATTGTCAGAACTTCCATTTTTGCCGTCATGCTCTTTAAGCCCAAGCTTCCTCTAAGTGGTGCATATAGAATTCTAATTCTTCAGCATCTTCAAACCCATGAGCTGCAAAGAAATCCAAATATGTATCGTAAATGTTTGAAAGTGAGGCAAATATACCGAATCTTTAAATCTTCGCTGTTTATTATGTGCATTTGTAGTATTTTAATCATTTATTCCCTTCCAATCCCAAATTGTCTTATGGGCATAGAGCCCCCTAAAATCTTGTCTTGCGAATCACGTTTTGATTTGCGGGATCCGTCCATACAAAAACCCGTTGAGTTTTTTCATGTACTTTTTGATGTAAAATTTGGCGCTTTTTAAAATATTATTGTTTTAAGGAAATTTGGCCTCCCAATGTTTTTGTCTCACGAGGTCCGCTAAACAGAGTGTATTTATTACTCAGGGTCTATGAGGATTGAAAATAAAATGACTGACTTTGGGTGTCCGACAAAGTCAGATTCGGCAGGTCACCATGGGAACCCGCCATGTTACAGTCTAAACAAACGGATGTTTAGCAGTAGGTTTGTAATATTCGATATTCAAAATCTCGTTATGGTTTTGTGTGTTGTTCTAGTTTGTCATCATTACAATTAAATAGACACGTGTTGCTTTTATCTCACTGCAAAGGAATAAAACTAGAAAAGAAAGTGGAAGGAGCGAATTACGTATAAGTAAACAAACTTCTCGCAATGCCATTGTACACAATTTTGAATATGTTGATATGATTATGAGAATATTTCATCGCTGATTGCTGAGTTCTTGACATAAAGAAGGTGATAATTATATCTAAGAAGCTTAAACTGAAGTTGCTAATTCGGTTATGGTTAAGGACACACACTCAAGAGAATAAATACAAGTTCTAAAACGAAACCCTTGTACCCTATGTAAAGCTGCGCAAATTGATATTGTAGGTAAAATATACCAGGAATAGCGTAAATAAAGATTATTGAAAAGGTAATAGTACTTTTGTATGTGTTTCATAAAAACACAAATTACCGGAATAAAAATTAGCTACTCACCTCAACTTATTATATTTACTGTCCGCATGCCATTTCTTGCACTTTCCCTTGTATGTGCATCAATTCTCGGTAATATGTAAGCAAACGTACATGTTTGGTCTCCACAGCATTTTCCACTCTTTCAGTAGGGTTTCGCTCGTCACCGAAATAATCAACATTTCTAAAAATATTAACAATTATTACTTCCACAACTTATTTTCTGCCTTTCTGCTACCAAACTGACTGTTTGTTTACACTTGGCCTCCGCCGTTGCTACAGTAACCAACCGGATGTGGCGTTAAGACTTTAGTTCTCTATTGCACCTTCCGCACACGTAAAATCCCAACTTTTTGAACTGCTATCTCCTAAACAAATAAAAATAGGTGTCGAATGTTTTGATATTAGAATTTCTGGGAATAAACTAGCCTAAAACGATATGCGCCCCCTTTCTATTTCAAATTCTCTAGCTGAATCCAAAATAGCGGCTTTAAAGATGGCGAAAATGATGCTCATAACCCCACCAGCTACAACCTATTGTCATCACCCAAAGGTTCGGACAGATTCCCGCCGCGGCTTTAACAGTACAAGTGTATTTACGACTTATATGTTTTACTTTGTACAAATAAGCGCAAATTGACATTTCTAAAAATTACTATTTTTTAGAAATGTCAATTTGCGCTTATTTTCAAAAAAACTTAGTCTATGGCTGTCATTTTTACACATTACAGGTTAAAATTAAGTGGAGAAATATCGACTGATCATCTGATGTAGCTCGCTTGTCAATACTTGTACCACACATAAGAAAATATATAAATTGACCTTGGAGTTCCAGAACACTTACACAATTTCAATTTTAGAATGGAAATTAGCCTTGTACTAAAAGTTAGCAGTACAAAACTAAATTTCTCTGGAGTGTTATGCGGGGTAGAGCTCAATACTAGTACCACACTTACATATAAGAAGATATAAATTGATCTTAGACTTCCAGAACACTTACCCGAGTCCAAGTTAAGAAAGGAAATTAGCCTTGTACGAAAAGTTAGAGTGATTGAAATAAAAGTGTTCTACCTGACTTCACATTTGAATTCAGCAGTATCGATTAACCCGATTGTCTTTAATCTGGTGATTCTACCCCGTTAAAGTACCATTACCATGCAAACCACATAACTTTTCTCTAAACTCAAACCCTATAAACATCATCCAGCACAACAACTATCACCGTGCTAAAACTGGTGATCATCAGTCCAGAAACATCGGAGGATTTTTTAAAAGGACAAAGTGAATGTAGTTACATTCAATGTAAGTATATAAAACCCTGACTTAACGATGTTGATCACCCCCGCCATCTTGGTACACTGTTCATTGATTTAGGTACATGAGATTTGTTTTACTCGTCTAGTGTTTCTCAGGAGCGTGATTTTTAAAGTCTGTTTTCACCAAGTTTCCGTCACATTCATTTTTACTCGTAATGTTTCATAAAAATGCATTATTATTTATAAGGACAATAAAATTTCCCTTTGACATATTGTGGTTTATTTACTTAGCTATTAATAATACATTATGCTCACATATATGAAGAAACTTCACATATTGGAAAACAAGAAGAGTCAACAGCCACAAAGAGAAATTACGTGAAAACAGAACTAGAATATTCCACTTCTGAGAGGTATAAAGTGAGTAAAATAATCCGCATATTAATAAATGGAAAGTATATCCCAAGATGGCGGAGGTGATCTACACTACCATGACTACAATGATCGTGAGTTAAGTTGCCAAACACTGTATGACTTCTACATGTGCAATAAGGCGAAAGAGAACACCTGTCAAGCAATCATATAAATGACAAAATTAATTCAAGACCAGGTTAAGTAGGGTCAAGGCCAGGTTACCGGGTCAAAATTGGGTTACTGGGTCAAGACCGGGTCATTGAGACCAATCGTGTTCCCGGGTCACCTATATGTAGGGCTACTATATTTATGAAAAGCCAAGCCAGGGCACTTTAACCAGATCCATAATCATCCGTAATTCGGTACCGAATATCAGGCAAATTGCGGCATGGTTTTACAACACTGACCCGCCTAAGTGAATTCAGGATTCTAACGTTAGCAAAATACAGTTTCATTTATCATTTATTAACATGAATTAACCTAACCTTTAGTCACAAGTCAAAGATAAAAAATAGTTTATTATTTCCCTATAGGATGATAATTATACGGGCCAGCGATCTGGAACCTTTCCCAAGTTCTTAAACTACTTCTGGCTGAGTACTTCAACATCTACTCTATAGGCATATGATAGGACTTTATTGATAAAATAAAATTGTGCACATAAAAGCGAGGAAAATGCGATCTTTTGAAAAGCAAAGATAATATTAATAATATATTTTATTGTTCTTACTATGAAGTTCATAAATAACAGATATAGCAGCGAGTACGATTTGTAAGTAAATGGTTGTTACAATTATTTTTCGGTATTGTACAGCTATTCTCAGTGTTGCCGCTAACATATTTTGTTTATCACACACGGGAACGTAGCCATGTATTTTTAGATGAAATTCCATCTACTCAAATAAAGCTTTCATCTTTTGAAAACGAAAACGACTCAGTAAAATGTTGAAAATATACGAAGATGCAAAAGGGAGTATTTATTCATAAGTAGTAAGAAAGAAAAATAATGTACTTATGAATGAAAAAAAAATATAAAAGAAACATTTAAAATCGTGGAGATTTGAATCTGGCACCTTCAGTTTGGAAGCAATACGTGGTTGCTTTTACAAAACATTTATTGTTAAGCGTGTTTTGTTAATTTAACAATACTTTTATGGTTGATCTCAACAGCTTACAATATGATAACTAACAATACTTTATTATTGAATTTACAATAAATATACCCGAAATGTAGTAGCTTTAACCCTATTGGTATTGTAGGTTTTACAACAACTTGTCTTTGTATTAATAACATTTTGAAGTGATAATATTATCACTGTAAATCAATAAAAACTTTCCCGCTGGGAGACTGAAGATTTCCTTGCGGGTGAGCTTGAACGTATAAAGTTCAACTTCTAAAAGTGTTAAGTTGTAGACGCTTGAAAAGCTTGAGAAACAAGTTTTGAATTTCAGTGCCCCCGTAAAGTCCCGCGTTGAGGAATGGCCACTCTCCAACTTCTACAGTGATCTCCTATCATGCACATGATTCATGCAACTAAAGCGGGTGTCACGGGTGTGGATGCTTACGATTTCTGTCTTCCGGAGACATTTACCGCGAATCTGAGTATGTAAGTAGAAAGAAAGAAGGTGAAAAAAGAAGATAGAGAAACGCGACAAGAATTTTGTTGAAGAGGGCAAAAACCAGAATATGCATTGCTGTATAATCTGATAAAATCCCTGTATCGAACTAACTATGATAGATTACCTGGTGAACCACGCATGCTGCAAAGGGTGGGAAAACCCAGGTAATATGTCTGTATTGACTTTACTGTGAATCGCATCCTGAAAGCAAGTGTCTATGTTGAACATGCAACGCCGTGCAACTGCTGCATCTCAGGTGAGTGGCTTCTTCATCCAGGGGCTGTATCCACGAAGTGGGTTGTCCTCTCTATCGTCTCGGTGTCACAACCGGCGTCCACAGGTTGCTAGAAGTCAACAGGTAGCCAGTCCCCGAGTGATTGCCTCACAGTCAAGTAAAGTTATCGGAATTGAATTTACTGAATGCGTT
>JAGDQP010006889.1:23048-39885 GCA_022664845.1 Lepisma saccharinum | reverse complement strand
GGCTAATGCCCACTGAGAGGGTTTACGCCCTCTATTGGGGAAGAGTTTTGGGGTTATGATTGTTTCTTTGATTGTTGATGGTCAAAGAGATTCAGATTAACGTTGCCACCTTACCTAGCTTCGAAGGTTACTTTTGTATTTTTTTTGGGGGGGGGGTCATGTCGTTCTAGAAGTTATGCGCACGTTCGGGATGATAGTGGGGACCGGTCTTTCGTCCCTTGAGAGGTACTGTTAGCTGTTTGTGGTTTTATGCGTATGATGGTATGATATAATCAGGTTGTTGCGGATCTATGAACACTGTCAGATGTGGGACTTCTGGGTGCTTGTCTGGCAGAGTGAAGAGAAAGAGACTGAACAAAAGACCTATTGGGCGAGGTACAAAAGCTGTGTGTGGTGTTTTGTAGGCTGCGTCATGATGCATGCTGTCGAGAAGAAGCGGATGGTAAGTTTCGTATCGGTTAGTGATATAGCGGATTCTTAGTGTTTCTAGATGCTATAGTATGTTTGGCATCGTGACTCGTTCGTAGAGTTCAGCAACTGGACTAGGGAGTTTGATCCGGTGTGCTATGCGGAATGCATGGCTTTCTAGTATTTTTAGTTTACTGTAAAATTTTACTGTGAAATCCAAGCGATGTGGCCATATGTCAGAACTGGGCGGAGAAAGGCTTTATAGGTGTTATGTATGGCAGTCGGATTGATGCCCCACGAAGTTTCTGTCATTCGTTTTAGTAGGCTTAGGCGGTTGTATGCTTTCTTGGTGAGTGTTTTTAGATGTGGATTCCAGGGGAGATGATAATCGTAGGTTGAGTCCTAGGTATTTTACTTCGTGGGTAGGTCTGATTGGAGTTTGCTGCAAGTGTATAGTTAGGTTATCCGGGTTGCGTCGAAGTCTGGTGCGCTGTTTTGGTGGTATAAAGAGAATAGCTTATGTTTTTGCACCGATCACACCATTGACTGAATGTGTCTATTGCAGTTTGCATTGTGCGGTTTATTTGTTGTACGGTTTGTGCTGTTGCAAGGAAGACTGTGTCATCTGCATATTGGTATAACTGTATGTTATCGGGTAGTGGTGGTAGATCTGAGCTGAATAGGATGTAGAGCAGTGGTGAAAGTGCTGAGCCTTGTGGTACTCCAGTGTTTAAGAAGACCGGGAAGGAATTGCTTTGGTTGATATTGATATATGCCAGGCGGTTTGTCAGAAAGTTATAGATGTACCGGATATATGCTAATGGTAGTTGAAATTGGAGAAGTTTCCATAGTAGGCCTTGGTGCCAGACTTTATCGAACGCTTTCTCCAGATCAAATAGTACAAGACATGAAGGTTTGCGGGTGTTGTATTGGTTTGTGATGTGGTTGATGAGTTGTAATAGTTGGTCCTGGATACTGTGTCTTGGTCTAAAACCTGCCTGTTGGTCTGGAAGTAGTTGTCTGTCCTGTAGGTGGGTGTGGAGGCGGTGTACCAGTATACGCTCGAGTATCTTGCTAAGAGTTGGTATCAATTGTATTGGTCTATATGATGCTACGGAGTCAGGTGGTTTGAAAAACATTAACGTTTTTGATGTTTTCCAGTCAGCCGGGATATATCCCGTTCGTAGGATGAAAGTATATATGACTGCGAGTAATATCAGTAAGCTTGGTGGTCCTTCCTTTATGTGTCTATAGGTTATACTATCGATTCCAGGAGCGGTATTTTTCTTATGTTCTATTGTCTTGATGATATCGTTGCTTGTTATAGGTATGGTAAGTTGTCTGTTTTCATTGATACGGTGGTGTTCGTTTGGTTGTAGTTCTGGTGAATTTAGGTTGAATCGTTGGACTGGATGGTTTCTTGCTATGTCTGTTTTGAGTGGTGTTAATATCTTCTGTAGATGGAGAGCAAAGGCGTCGGCTTTGTCCTTTTCTGTATGTATTGGTTGGTCATTCTCCAGTAATGGGTATGTTGTTTTTGTGGGCTTGCCTGCAAGAAGATTGAATCTTTTCCAGAACTTGGTTGGATGGTCTGTATCTCGGAGTTGATTGCACGGTTTGATAAATTGACGGAGTTTGTATGCTTTCAGGTAATTATGCAGTTCTTTGCAGTTGGCGATGTAATTGTAGTGAAGCTGGATTTCTGGTGTGGATATAATCTCTGTAGTGCTGTCTAGAGCGGAGTATCAAAACAAGGTATTGTGGTAGTAATTTTGGTCGATGTGGCATAGCTGTGGTTTTGGGTATGTGCTTGTCAGAAGCTGTTTGTACAGTGGTGACGTTTTTTTCTCACAGTTTGGTACAGTTCGTCTTCGTTTGTGGGTTCCTCTGTATTTTGTAGTTGGTTGGTGATGTAGTTTCTGCATTGATTAAAGTCTGCGAGAGCATAGCGGATCGTTGTTCGTTGTGGTACTGTGTCTGCTATTGTTTGTAAGCGACGTTGTATTGTCGGTTTTATTGGCACATGATCGCTTCCAATAGTATCCAGGACTTCAATACGGCAACGGTTTAGTAAGTTCGGCGAGAGAATGGCTATATCTGGTGTTGTTTGTGAGATTGGTCTAGTATGCTTATGTAGTTGTTGTAAGACACCCGTGGTTTGGGTGTGAATGAAGTTTGGGAATAAGTTTCGTTGTCGATCTGATCTACTGTGTATATTGATGTCAGCCAGTATGATATAGGTTCAGAAATTATTAGAGATATGCTGAAAAAATTCAAGCGGTATTTGATGACGAGGCCGTACATAAATTGTGGCAACTGTTATTGAGATATTTTTGAAATATATTGTTGATATAAGATGTTCTGGTTGCTGCAGGTTTGGTATTGAGTGTAGTCTGTGTGGTATTGATGGCCTGTAACCTATGGCGACTCCGCCGTTCGCTCTTAGCATTGGCATGTTGCTTTCCTTGCGTAGAAGATGGTATCCAGGAATTTTGCAAGGTGTTCTCATATTTAGGTGCGTTTCATTAAGGAGAAAAGCGTGTCCTTTTTTTTCTAGCAAGAGTGCTTCTAATAGTGTTTTGTGTGTAAGTAGTGACCTAATATTTAGGAACAGTACCACTATGTCTAAATCCATTATGAGGTTGTGCTGGTTGCTGATGTTTCGTTTGGCGGACTGTGACGAAGCGTACATATGGACCGGAATACGTTACATGGAACGCCACATGAAAGATTTGTTTAGCTGTTCTTTGTACCTGTTGTATAATATGTGGTCTTTGTGCTGGTTGTACATTTTGAAGAGTTAGTGTGATGAAGACCAGAAGTTGTTCTACGGTGACAGTTTGGTTCAATGCTGGATGTTTTTCCAGATTTTCGTCTGTTGCTGTGATTTCTGGTACCCTGAGCGGTACGACGAGTTCTGGTTTGTCTGCTGCCGGCGGTGGTTTTGCTTTACATTGGTAGCTGTAGGTCGGATGCTGTTCCTGGCAGGTTGCACATTTTGGTGGTAGTTGCATGTTGTTGCATTACCGGGTTTGATGTGGTCCAGTGCAGAACCCACATATCGATTTGTTGGGACATTGTGAAGTATTGTGCGAGCTGTAGCTCTGGCATTTCTCGCATCGAATAGGTATGGGTGCCTGTGTTCGGGACGGCTCTATCCGGTGACGTTTCTATATATGAATGCACCAAGAGTGAGTAGGTCGCTAACTGTTTCCTGGGATGTTGTGAGGACACGTACAAGGTATGTTGGCCCGTCCTTGCACTTGATTCGCGTGATCCTTGTGAACTCGTATTCTTCTTGCCTTAGTTCTTCTGCTATTTCCTCGTCTGTCCAGGTTGTGTCTACACCGCATATAACTACAGACAGTTGTGGTGATTTACGTGGTGGTCTCTGAGAGGCGAGATTTACTAAGGTTGCGGATTTTCCGAATATCTCTCAACTGTGTTTATTCCTGATGTTAGTTGCAAGGTTTGCATCAGATGTCTTTATTATCATACCGTTTCTAGTTGGGATGATTTGTTCTATAGATTTTCGCGAGACATATTTACAGAGCTGCAGTAGTATTTGTTTAGAGTTTTGGAATTTCGGGTCGTAATTACTTAACAAAAATTAGAACGTTTGCTGAGAATTTGAGGCTGAGTAGTCAATAGTTATTTGATCAGAATTGCAGACGAAATTGCAGATCAGAATTGAATAATTATTGTAGACGCCGCTAAAGTAATAATATGGGCCCGCAGGATCACCGTAGCTGGACTTCTAGCTCTGATAAGCTACTTTCGTCCTTTGAGTTAATTTGAAATTGTTTAGAAAAATTGTTAGATTTATGTTTGTGTGAGACTTATGCTACAAGTAGTAGAAGAGAGTTTCGTCTACAATTATGTTTGTATTGTAGATGAAACTCTCTTCTACTACTTGTAGCATAAGTCTCAGACTAATATCTGCAAGAATAAATATTAATGTAGCATTCTTTCCAAAATCCTTTAAATAAATTCGTTAAACGTATGTCAGTATATAAAACAAGAATAATATGTTTAATTCAATAAAGTATAACCCGATTGTATGAAAACAATAAACCTTCAGTGTCTAAATTTTTTGTTTTAAAACGGTGTCATCTGTTGATCACAACTATAAACAGCATAAATACACATTTCCATAAAGGTAATAGAAACATGTGTAAATTTCTTCACACATTTAAATATTAATGTTATTATAATATTAATCATCTACACCATCACAATTATCATCCAGAACTCATCATAAAGACCAAACGTTGGTGCGTTTGTAGTAACTTTTCATGTTTTCTGTTGTTGTGACGACAAATATGGCGACCTAATTTTCTTTGTCATTTCGTAAAAAGAAGTATGATAAAGGTGTACGCTTGCGCAAGTCATTAATCCTTGAATATGCTTAAATCAACAAAATTTTATGGTTAGTTCTGTCCTAACAAATCAGTATTGTTAATAATATGGTTAAATATATGATAAATTTAACAATGCTCAATTAACAATGCTGAATTGTCATTTATTGTAACTGCCTAAACGTCACATATCGTTAATATGACCATATTTTTCATTACGACAACGATAATTCTTGCAAAATCGCTTAACAATACTCGTATTGTCCTTGTGACTCAAGCATTTTTAGAGTGAAAAGGTAACTCAATTTCAGCCCTGGTGCATATTGTTAACAAACATAGTAAAGAAAGCTTTTGATGACTGTAGATTTCTATGACTTTCGGATAAGAATGTGTAGAAAATAGTGAGTATTCGTGTGGCATCAATTTCACAATACAATTGCATATAATATTATTATACCGTACGGAATATTTGTGCTGTCAGTCTATAAAGATAGTCGACTATATGGAGGTCACTTTTCCCTATTTACTTTAATTGCATACTTACAAGAATGGTCAAAAAATAATCGTAAAAAAAAACAACTAAGTTTATATCAGACGCTTAAAACTTATCTTCAAACAGATATAGTCCAGTCATATTAGAGTTTTACCTGGAAATAATTCCCTAAAAGGGGATACTTCGCATATGTGTAGTACTAATATCCAGTAACAACATATCAAAAATCAACACTAGTGCATGCTGTGCTATGACCGCCATTTTGGAAAATGGCGGCCGATTTTTACTTTTTAAAATCATATCTCCTTAACCGTTGGAAATATAAAAAAATGTTTGAAATAAAAGTTAAAGATAATAAAAATACATCTTTTTGGTGCTTATAACTTTTGTTCTATCTTTTGCGGTTTTCGAGAAAAATGTATATGCGAAGTATCTACTTTTAGGGAATTATTTCCAGGTAGCTTTGTTTTTATTACCTAATATGATTAGACTAGTATAAGGAGCTTCTTCTACATTATTACTCTCACTTGCGGAGGTGAAATCTAATATTTTCAAAAACTTTAATAAAATAGGTGTAAAAGAAATTGTGTATGTGTTCTTTTAAAAATAAATTGTTGAATATTCAATTCAACAAACACGTCGCTTATTTCGAATAATTGCCGACATTGTTGCATAATCTCGACATTAATCACATCGTGTTTTCGTAACACACAAAACAACAGCACAAACATGCCACATATGTAATTCAACAACATTTTAATAGTCGTTTTTGAATAGAAATAATCCTCAAAAGATTAAACCTGGGAGAGAGATCCTGGGGGATGCCTCGAACCACAGCTGTCAGTTTCAACTTATCTAAAAACTGGTCTGCTTGTGACATACACACGTACTGCGTCCTTTCTCTTTCCTTTCGTGGATAATAATTACAACTGTCAATTACCGTTATTATTTCAGATTAACTTCTGCAGTGGGGAAAAACGAGGTGTTTCAACAATTCGTAAAACAACATCTGCGGAGGGAATTAACTAATTTTACGCGCGAAAAGAGAATTTAGTTCATTTGTTTTTCTACTAGATTATAAAAGAAGGAAGCATTATATATTTTACCGTTAATTAAACCTGAACTATTTTCTTTTATCTTTATGTACAAAACAAAGAATGCTCCTGTGAATGTTTCCAGCCAAGGGTTGCCAACTGTGGAAAATAAAATTAACGGCACCTCCATTGATAACATTGGTCAGCAAAAGTAAGGGTCACAATTCCTATCACCCACTATTTTATTATAAACAGTATCAATATTTGTAACTACAGATTGAATCAAAAATCACAATACAGCCTTGTAGTTCACAAACCGCCTAGGAAGTGAAGCATCGTAGTATACAAATGTGGAATAGTGGGAAAGGGGTACATTTTGGAGTAGACAATTAACTTGGCCGCCATTTTGAAATCCGCCATATTGAATGGATGTATTTTTTTTTCAAATGGCAAGTGGGTCGTGTGATATCATTCAATCCGAGAATGTTCCCAGAAAGCCATTCCATGTGTTAGATTTGACCTAAGTGTTACGGTGTTGGAGTTAAGACGCTGCTAGATAAATGAACCCTTGTACTGCAAATTCTGAGTGAAGATAACTTCGCCATCGTAACAGGTAGGCCCAATGTAATACTGGGTATGACTTTCTGGGAACATTCTCGCCTTGTTTGATATGTCACACGATCCACTTGCCGTTTCAAAAAAAAATGACCTCGATCCAATATGGCGAATTTCAAGATGGGTCCCGCGTTGATTATCCACAAACCGTCAACTACAAGGGTATACTGCGACTTTTTAAATGTAATTTACGACTTCAGAACACCGAAATACAATCAGCAAAAATGATTTTTCATGGTTCACCAGTGTAAAAGAAAATGGTCGTGAAGTGGTTCCATAAACTACAAGGGAATATAAACTGCCCTGAAAAAAAGGCACAGTGAATGGAAGGTAACTTCTCCTTGTGCAGGAAACAGATGTGCCGACTAGGTAGCTGTGTGATCAGGTCAGCGGCGACTCGAAGGTCGCGGGTTGGAATCCCGCCAGGGGTATTCATGTTTGTGATTTAACTAGCTGTAAATAGGCCGAATCGTGGGCGGCTGAAGTCAAAAGTTACTAGATTGACCCATATGAAATATAGTTTACCAAAGTTTTAGGAAAAAGATGTAATCACAAACTAGAACTGGAGAACAGTACATGGAAACACTTCCTCCTCCCCCAAACAGTAAACAGTGGAAACTGGGACAGTTTATTCCTCAACTTCAATAGATTAAAAATGGAGACAACCAACTGACTGGTATGATATAAGGTCTATTTTCCAAGAGAGAAACTCATATTTAACAAACAAACCACAATACCAGTTCTCACAAGTAAAATAACTATCGCCATGACCCGAAAATTAAACGAAAAAATGTCACATAACCTGTGCAGACGGATATCAAAGAAAGGGAACCTGTCCCCTGCTCGGGGTGGGGGATTGACAAGGTAGGACAGACAAAAGACTGAGAAAACAGTGACTCGCGAGTCCGAAGTGGAAACCCGGATTCCAGATCTGACTCTCGTCTTCCTTCTAGAGATTATCGGAAATAAAATACTGGTCATTGGTAAAGCTGGTAAGAGGTCTGTATTGGTTATCTGTAAGGCAACCAGAATTATGCTTTATACAGCAGCAAATTATGTTTTTCATATTGCTTTATTATGCTTTTTGTGAAAATATCAGTACATCATATCAAGTTCACTTCCCGGCTTCCACTCCTACTTTGTTGCAACAGTAAATTTGACTCCCTATCTTTCGTTTTGTTTGTGTTCTGCACCACTAGATGGAAGACTAACCTAACGTAAGTGGACAAATAGAGGAAAGGTATGTACAAATTTTCCATCTTTCGAAGTTTTTATAAAATCTACCTATATTTTTAAATGTCAAATTTGAAACCGGGCTGCCGTAGCTCAGTGGTAGAGCATTGGCATAGCATTCCGGAGGTCCCGGGTTCGATCCCAGCGGCCGACCATTCTGACTGAGGTTTTTCCAGGGTTTTCCCTTAGTTACACCAGGCTAATGCTGGGATGGGACCTTTAACATAGGCCCTGAGCGCCGCCTTCCCGAACTCGCCCTGAGCCTTCGATGCCTAAAGGCCGCAAAGGAACATTCAAACTCAATTCGTCAATTTTTAAAATGATGGTACATATTGACGATCTAACAGTGCGTTCAAATAATCGTACAACCTGAAAATTATGAGCAAAATTTACAAATAATTGGATGTCTGTTTCTATTATTTATATATTTTTAAAAATTAAGCTGCAGAAAAATTGATTTTTTTTCTATACAGAATTATGTAGAAAATTATTTCAGGAGCATCATGCTTTAATGCTTTATTTTGTGAATTCTGCTTTATTATGTTTTTAAAAATTACATATTTGTGGTCATACAACCGTCTTAATCAAAGATAAGGTAGCAAGCATAGGTGTAAAATTCGGTTATGCTTTTTATGCTTTATGGTTGCTCTAGTCATCTGCTTTAATCACAAAGGTGGCGAAATTTCCTGCCCTGCCGGTGAAATTTTGGCTGGTTGGAAACCCTACCAGCCATTAGCGTCTGTTCGTTAAATTTTCACAGTAAAAATCTGTGATTACAACTTCATGGTTATTTTGAATCCAGTTGCGAATTCTGAATCTCCTTAATTTTAAAAGTATTCTTTGTTGAGAGGGTTTATTTGTGAAGTCTTATTATTCTTTTGTGTTCAAAACATGTCACTAGGGAGTGAAAAATTCATTTCCGAATAAAAAATAGAAATATTAAAATGTTTCGACAAAACAGTGGCAGGGATAGATTTACCATTAGGCCTGGGCCTAGGGGTGCAGCTTCCACAGGGACGCACTTGACAATAAAACATTAGAAATCGCTATTTAAATAGCGAGACTTAAAAATATAAGAAACGTCAAGGGCCATGTAGAGGCAACCCCAAACGCCATCACTTTTGACCCGAGCGATCCTTCGTACATAACTGACTTCAGGTAATTTAAAGTTTGATTAATTTAGATTAGAAATAGTAAATTTAAACATTACTGCTTACGTTAGGAATATTATTTATTCCTATTTTTGCCTTTGTACACACCAATTATCAGTTTTAGGTAGTGTTGCAGATAGAACGTGGCAGTCATCTCAATGGACAAACAGTTAATTGTGTTGAAGCAGTCTATATGCATGAAGGACAGATTTTTGTATATGAGGAAAACTAAAGTGTCTTTCTGGTCCACAATGGGTAGGTACTATGCGTTCGGGTCCTGCATATTGACTAGGGTTGCCAACTTCAAATTGTTTGAAAACCGGACATTTCGATTTATTTCAGTTTGGAAATAGGATATGCAATACAGTAAGGATAATTACTCCAGTCACTTGACTACTATCTCAAACACAACTTGAGTTAAAGCGACATCTAAATTCAAGAATGCCTGTGGTGTTTGAACAAGATAATGCATGGGCGAGTCAAAGGGTTTGCATTATTCTGGTTACATTACTTTATTCGTCCATTTACAACGAAAGCCGCATAACGTTCAAAGTAGAGATTCTCGTATTGCACAATTTGAAGCCACCTTCCAGCCAGTTATTCGATCCCACGCCGATACAAATTCTTCTATTCGAGTCGAAAAACTTCTGCACGGCAGTTTCCACTTCTTCGTTGCCCTCTTCATCACAGAAACTGAGCCATCGATTGGAATAAGTGATCATCCTATAGGATGAGGTCCGGACTATATGCTTGGTGTAGCAACAGTTAGATTTCTCAAATTTCTGGAGTTTATTGTGGGTCGTTCGAACGGTATGAGCTTTTTCGTTCTCTTACAGCACAAACACTCACTTTCTGTTGACCAATGCCGGATATTTTTGCTACATGATGGTATACGTCCACTCCAACTATTAGGAATAGATTGGCATTCATAGTTCAACTGTCCGGAACGCACTTTCATAATTCCACCAGACACAGAGCAGCACCGTTTGTTCGAAACGCCGCGGTTTTTGCGACAGGCTCCGGAACGTGGGTTTTGCTGGAGTTTCTCGCAAATATTCACTCTCAGCTTGCTTGAACTAGTGTCCCTTCGTGCAGTGTTCAATTTGCCGGGGATTTTCTCTGGTACAACAGGATTTCATTCCCGGTTGTTGATTGTGAATATCATCTTAACTAGGGATAAAATATTTGTATTTCTACTAAACAGGTAGTAGGTTGAAACTTATCAGCAACCACTAGTTTTGGAACCCAACTCTTCGTAATTTATAACAAATCAAACACTGCATTCGTGAGGCAAAATGCTGCAGCTCCGGATGCACTTGGCTAGGTCGTAAAGGTGACGAATCACGCTGGATTGTGAGGTACCTGCTACTCTTCGATTTGCCTCTATGATGTGGCACATGGCCTCAGAATACTACCTTACTTTCGCTGATTGTCGAGATTCTTGCCACCAAAGCAAATACCTTGAAATACCTTGAAATCTGGTTGCTGTAATGTGATCAACTGGACCTTCTTCACTATTATCTCGGGTTGTTTCAGCAGCGTTATGGCCTAGTTCGAACTCGCAAAGTTCCAGAATTAGACGATGTTGCACGGAGAATTTTTTTAAACTAAACAGGTCCAGTTAGGGGGTTTCTGGTACCGTCAACAAAACATCTGATACTTCGAACTGTGCAAGAGCCAACTTGTATGGTGCATGCAGCGAAACACAAATGGTAAAAAGGGTTATACTTAACGCAACTAAACATAGAGCAACATATACTGAACACTATAGTACCAAGAACTGAACGATGTTTGATTGAACTCCAACAAAATATGTCTGATGCCAGTTACTGTTGTATTATGCAAACTGTTACTAAACATTAACAGTAATAGGCACCAAATGCGTAAGAAGGAGAACGAAACTGGGTGGTTATGGTTGCTGCAGCCTTACATCCAGTGGAAAGTACAGGAGTTGGACAAAAAAAATCTAAAAACACGTCATACAGGACACGTAAGTGTAGCCCGCCACTGTACACCACGTGTTGCGGTTGCCGATCGTGTTTTGTTTTCATTGTGTCATGTGGACCTTCCTCTTCCGTCAGCAATACCCAGTTCACCTGTGAGTGTCGTGGTGTGCAAGTGGTGCGGTAAAATGGGCGACCTGACAGACTTCCAAAGAGGCATGATCGTTGGTGCCCGTCTGGTTGGAACTTAAGTGACAACAGTGGCGACCATTGTCGGGGAATCGACAGGCACTGTGTCCAATGTCACGAGGGCATACACAATGCATGGGCAAACAACGTCTGCAAAGCACAACAGTGGTCGAAAGACAATCCTGTCCGATAGGGACAGGAGGGCATTAAAACGGATTGTAGCAGCTAAAAAGCAGACCACTGCAATGAAAATTACGTCTGAACTCAATTCCGGCCTACAGAACCCGGTTTCATCAAAAACAGTGAGACGGGAACTTCATAAAATGAAAATTCATGGCAGGGCCGCGATCGCCAAACCTCTGGTCACAGCAGTAAATGCGAAGCGGCGTATCCAGTGGTGCAAGGACCACAAGGACTGGACGCTTGATCAGTGGAAACACGTAATGTATTCCGATGAATCGACCTACACCTTGTTTCCAACAACCGGTCGTGTTTACGTATGGAGAACACCGTCGCAGGCCTATGATCCAGACTGTCTGCGCCCAACTGTAAAGCATGGGGGTGGTTCTGTTACAGTATGGGCAGTGATATCGTGGTTTTCTGCAGGTCCCATCATAGCCCTGCATGGAATGATGAATGCTAAGGCGTATGAGGCCATTTTGGGGGACCAGGTTCTACCCATGGCCCACACATTGTTCCCGGATGGTGATGGCATCTACCAAGATGATCTGGCACCCTGTCACGCTGCAAAAACGGTGCAATCATGGTTTGAGGAGCATGACCAGGAGCTATCATACCTCCCCTGGGTCCCACAATCACCAGATCTGAACATCATTGAGCCATTGTAGTCTGTGTTAGAAAGGCGTGTTCGGTCTCATTACCCTCCACCATCATCCCTTAAGGAACTGGAGCATGTTTTGGAGGAAGAATGGTACAACATTCCACACACCACAATTCAGGAGCTGTATACGTCCATTCCACGTCGGATTCAAGCTGTTTTGGACGCAAACGGAGGCCCCACACCATACTAGGTATGATTTTCACACTTTTTCAAACGTTTTAGATTTTTTGTCCAACCCCTGTATATTCACATTGTTCGCTTATTCCGGGGAACATGCTAACTCTGGTTGCGAAAAGACTTTATTTAATACTTTTACTGCTTATACATTTTATTACTAATTAACATAATTACACTTGTATTGACTGGAAATAAAGGTGCGTTTACCGGTTCCATCCATCTCCTCGTGCCGAGGAGTCTTGAAGAAGAAGAAAGTATATTCACTGAATGTCTTGGAAATTGGCAGCTAGTTTGTTTGAGAAATGTTGTCGACCCGAACAGTAAAGTAAACGTCATTATGGTACTGTGGACGTGTCTCTGGACTCTGGATAATTAAAGTCTACATAAATGTTTTTACTCCAGAAACTGTTTTCGCAACATAAAAGGGATAGTAAAGTGTCCTCAGGTCAACAGAAGAAATGGTGGAACAGGGGTAGAGTGTAAGACAACAAGATAAACAGGCAAATCTGAAAGTCGTGAGTTCGAACCCCATTCAAGACTTCTCTCTTTTAGCTAGCCAATACTGTTTTACTATATGCGTCCAGTAACAGGTACTATAACGTCTGGTACACTGCTTAAACATATTGTTTCCGTTCACTAAATACCTTTAACTAAATATGTTCAGTTGCCATAGCCGTGCGTTCGGCAGGTTCATCTGGAACTGAATATTTGACTGCCTGCAACTGAACGTTCAGTGACTTTTTTTCTCCGTGTGTATGTTTATTATTTTCCTATATCTTCACACATAAAACGAGGCACTGCACAACATGTTACAGCACCAAATACTACGAAAGTTACTTGTTCTAACGGGCACATTTGTTGGTCCATCTAGTTTCCATTCCATAGGGTAACTCATGTGAGATGGCCAAAGCTTATATTTCTCCAGTTGTAGCCAAATGTAAAAGAAGATTTGTATGAGACAAGTCTTTCGTCATAGTAATAGTTTGTTGTACAGCTGTGTTTCATTCACATTTGGCTACTACTGCAAGAAATAGAATCATTTGCTATCTCACCCATATGGCAATTTATCCCCGAATTACCCTATACAATACGTCTGCATAAATTAAATTATGACTAAAAATATAAGATTCACAAGATGAATATTAACTGTCAGAAGAAACAATGTAATTTTCTAAGTCAGAAACTAAAGTAATTAGTGAATGGGGAAAAAAGTGCAGGTAGTTGTTTTTGGTCCAAAAATAGTAAGACATATAAGCTACCATCACCAAGTATTATATTGTAGAAAAATTACACTACACACTAAAATCAAAAGAGCGGATTCCGCTCAAATCGAGCTGAAAAAGTGACCGCTCGTTTAGAGCGAATTTTCATTGGAGCAAAGATGAGAAATTTCCACTCGAAAAAAGAGCGAAAATATGTGGTAGTCTATTTCAATGTAAACCTAGATATTGTATTTGTATAGATGAATTTCCATCTATTCAGATACAATTTACATCTTGTGAACATGAAAACGACGCAATAAAATGTACAAAAGGGCGAAAGGGAGTATTAATTCATATGTACTAAAAAGAAAAGTACTGTACTTGTGAATGAAAATGAGTAAAATAAAGCTAAACCTGGAGGAGATTTGAACCCGGTAGCGTTCGATCAGCTATCCAACGCGTTAACTCCTCAACCAAGGGTCCAACTGCGCGAATGCGTCCTCGGATTTGTTTCTTTCGTCTCGTCAAGTACTTGATTACAACATTGAAAGATTTCTTGTACGTACATATCTTACTTCTGACGTTTTTTGGTGTATTTTGCTAACAGAAAAGTTTTCAAGTTCTGTTTTCTCATTTTTAATTATACATAACGCTATAAATTTCACAGTATAGCTTAGTCTTTCGATAACCTTTGCTTTTACAAATGGCGAAGACCAATGTTGACTAGTAGCCATGCCCATGATGCATTGCAAATCGCTCTAAAAAGAGTGGAATTAAAACCGACCTACAAAGATGAGAAAATTCACCCCTAAACGATGAGAAATTGAAGCACCAAATCACTCTAAAAAGATGAGAAATCGCTCTTTCACCTTTGACGACTCAATACAAAACCGCTCTTTTAAGAGTGAAAAAATAAATTACATCGAAAAGAGCGAAATTCCATCTAGAAAGAGTACATTTTCCATCCAACGCGATAATGATTTATTAGAAACCACTCTTTTTCGGTCGAAAATTCCGCTCGAAAAGGAGCGGTCCCGCTTTTCCATCTAAAAAGAGTGAAAATTCCGCTCTTTTGATTTAGTGTGTACGACGCGTAGAAGTAAGTCATTCAAAACTGAAAACAATGTTTTCACCAGACCCAAAATAAGCTACAATTCGCGTTTTCGGACTACTAATTTTTAAAATTCAGTCTTTACTCTATTTTTAAACTTCAACTTAAATACCCATTTTAAAAAATATTTGGCTTTCCGTCCGGTTTGAACTTGTAACCGGACACCGGACAATTATCCTGAAAACCGGACTGTCCGGTTGAAAAACGGACAGTTGGCAACCCTAATGCTGATCGTTCTGATGGTTTTTTCCCCAGAATTTCCATTAGTTTCAACTAACGAACGTCGGGATGGTACTTTAACTAAGACACCGGCTGCTATCTTCCTATAGCCTATCCCGATCTGATATAAAGATGGCTAAAAGTTTAACTAAATCTTAACCTCTTTTTTATGACAATAGAAACAAACCTTATTTTCCTCCCTAACTGGACCGTATATCTTCAGGAGATAAATATTCCAGTAGATGGTGTTTAACATTGAAAGAGCTGCCCACGTTTGAATTTGAATTTACTTTTTAAGGCCTTTCGGCAAATTTGGCTCAGGCCGCATGGATGATGATGGAATGAAGAAAGTGGCAGCAAAGGGAAGAACCCCAAGAAAACGCACACGGTGTTTGTCCACCACAAAGCCCACATGGCACAAGCACGGTTTGAACCGACGACCCCAAGGGTCAGAGGTGTACGCTCTAACCATTGAACCACCGCGGCTCCAGCTACTCACGTATTTAAGGTAGCGAATGAGTTCCTAGTGTCGCTTTTATCAATTCTTAGATGTTGTAACTTTGAAGTTGATAGTTTTAAGGAGCGAGGTATTGACGGGTGGATCGATATTATAACTGATAGATACACTGCAGGGTTCAATTCAGTTCTGTAAACTTACATTTCTTTTTTATTTCCTGCGTAAAAAGAAGTCGTAAAATGGACGGCATAGTAATAAAATGATAGCATAATTATAATCTCGTTATTATTATTAAATTGCGAAAGGACCAATTGTCATAATTTGAAGATAGGAAGTGGGAAAGACTGGGAGGAGTGGGGGCAAAGGAAAAAAGGGAAGGGTCGAGGCACTAAAAGTCATGGGCCTAGGGCGCTTGGACATTTAAATCTGGTCCTGGGTGTGCTGAAAATAATTTAACAAAGGACACAGAATAAATATAAGTATTTAACAAAGGTCTGTCGCGAACCCCTGCGAGGCCCCCTCCACCACAACCGTGAACAGTGATGATATTCAACCGAAGTAGCAACTGGTTCACGCTACTTGTTTGTAACTTCTTTTGTAACAGAAAGATATAATAATTAAGGGTTTGTTAATTAAATTTTTTTACACTTTTATCACACTTTACAACAACAGAAGTAGAACGCAGGAGCCACATAAAGTTAGATTCACCTGGCGAAAGAACGTCAGTCACTGGCAGGAGTATCATTCCACATCAATTCACCCAGCAAAATTTCATTTTGACATCCACTATCTCCAATTGTCATGAAACTTGGTATACTTTCTTTCTACTAATTGGTAGGAAGGAGCGTGAAATTTTACCTCATTATCAGTAATAACTTCGGAGTTACAAAGGGGTCAAAGTGTCTTAAGAATTATTAACATTCACTCTTCGTGGCTCCACGTTCAGACTGCATTCAATGCCACAAACACTTGTATCTCAACCTTTAATTTAATTGTAGGTTTCAACATTTACCTACACCTACATATTCATAAGAAATGTATAGATTTCAGGAAAAAAAATGTTGCTTTGGTCCTGCCTTGCCCAGTAACCTAGAAATAAAATGGAAGACTTGCAATAGTTGAAATTTTTGTCCATGAACATTGCATCCGGAAATGTACATTTTATGCACGTCGTAGAGGAAATTCTTTTTTAAATAAAAAATTAAGAAGTGCTCTAAGAATCTATGAAAGAAAAAAATGTGTGTTTTTTTATTGCTTATGACAAAAAAATAAGAATAAAAATAAAATAAAATTTAATTTTGTTTCCATCTGAAGTGTTCCAGCATGGGTTGCTCGACTTCTTTCAATATATATATATATATATATATATATATATATATATATATATATATATATAATATTGATAT
>JAGDQP010006889.1:0-22948 GCA_022664845.1 Lepisma saccharinum | reverse complement strand
TGTGTTTGCAGACATTTACGAGAAATGTAATATCTACGGACTGGTTTATCATAGGCCATTCAAATAACAACCATTTCATCCTCTGGAGTCTGCTTTGTAATTTTAGTTCTCTATATGAAAAAGCTAAAAACGTAATCGAACTGGTTAAAATGGGATCCAAATATGATAGTCGGAATTGAAAAAATACCGTTTTTCAGAGTGCTGTTTCGCACGGAAGGGGTTGAGTGTCAAAGCTGATTTTTTTCCCACAGTATTACATATCAAAGTATATTGAAGGTGTACAGAAAATGAAGGCTGATATATGGTTCCTTATTTTATTATGATTTTTTTGTTTAAATTCAAAATTCGTAATTTATTAATGTCTGAAGCTCAATATCTGTGGTGGGATCAGATAAGAATCTAATTTTACGCCAATGTAGTTTACTTTGAAGCACGACTGAATTGTCTCCTTGTGTTTTTGCCAGTATAAGCGTTTGACAAAGGGAAATTCTGAAATGTCAGTTGCCTCTAGGCTTGAAATGAGAAAGGATATCTCCCAGGAAGCCAGGAGACGTCAGCCCGACGTCGGCATTTGGTCGGCCGATGTTGGATTTTGAAAAAACCTGACGAGAGCCGACGTCGGAGGTCGGGTTTTGGGCAGGAATGTAGTAATACTTTGTTGGTTTTCCGTCAAAACTCGTATCAAACAAAACACTGATGTTCAATATAACGCATATTCTAAATTTTGTGTGGTTAGAATGTGCAGAAATTGAACTCACAGGAATCAAAATGTTAAAAAAAAACTAAAAACTCGAAGTTAACATATACCTGCAATCTAACCGCGATCAAAATCACTTAAAATATCATCTGAATGGTCATGTTCAGCATCATCTCTTTATTTTCTTCGCGAAGTTACCATTTTCTGCTATCTAAGCGGTATGCTATTTTCATCAGGCCTTCAAAGCAGGGAATCTTAGTATGAAACGATGATAAACCATGTTGATAATTTTCAGGATTGTCCATTTTTGAGGAAAACTTTCAGGGAATCTTATATCTTTCGGGCAGCATCACAAATATATTTTTTTAGATAAAGCATCCATAAGTACATAGCGGTTTTTTCTATCTCACATAGTAGGTAGTAATTTTAGTCTCACAGAAAACTGTTAGATCACTTAGCTATTTGGTTTTCAACATTTTCTTTCTTGGCCTTGATTAATTCTGTGCATTCGGATTTTAGTACCAGGTGTATGCATAAGTTTTTGCCCTTTTTTTTGTAAAGAAAACACGTAATTTTCAAGGGAAATTAAATCAAGGGAAGGGTAATTTGTCTTATTCAAAATATTGGCCATTGGCTTCTACACATTTCGCCCATCTTTCAGGTAATTGATGCATACCATGCCAGAAGAACTGCTTGTCTTTTGCGGAAAACCATTCGTCGAGCCAGTTTCCAACGTCTTCGAAATTGCTGAAGTGCTGCTCTGCGAGCGCGTGCCCCATTGATGCGAAGAGGTGATAGTCAGAAGGCGCCAGGTCTGGGGAGTACGGCGGGTGCGGAAGGATGTCCCATCCAAGCGATTTCAAGGTGTCTTTCACTGGTTTTGCTGTGTGAGACGGCGCATTATAGTGTAACACAATTACTTTGCCATGACTTCGGGCCCATTCCGGTCGTCTTTAGATCAATGCGTGATTTAAATTAATCATTTGTTGGCGATAGCGTTGTGCATTAACGGTTTTGCCGATCTTCAAGATATATCAACATGCACGGCAGTGCATGAGCCAAGTTCTTCACGTCAGAAAACGTTAGCACTGCCAGAAGCATGTTATACAGGAACAAGAGTTTATGGCAAAATCGACGATTTGGGGGCCCCGTAAGAAAAAAGATGTTAAAGATAGGAATATGAGCTTTTGCCGTTAAGGAGATATGGTAAATATGTGCAGATGTACAAAATTTCATATTCGTATCTCAAACTATGTTCTAGTTGTGGACCCCTGAAATAGCACATTTTAGGCTAACTGACTCACTCACTCACTCACTCACTCACTCACTGACTGACTGACTCACTCATCATATTGTTTAGGGTGTTTGGAGTAAGCTAGAAACATGAAACTTGGTATGAAGGTATAGGATAATAAGTAGATAAAGGAAAAATTCCGACATTTTGAAAAGGTCGCCATCTTGGATTCAAAATGGCCGCCAAACCTAAAATTTCAAAGAATACACAGCCTAAACGGCTAAAGATAGAACAGTGAAATTTGGTATGAAACTACATCATTGGTAGCAAATTAAGAAAACTTTTTAAAAATTTGAAAAAGTCGCCAACTTGAATTCAAAATGGCCGCCAACCCTAAATTTTAAAGAATACACAGCCTAAACGGCTGCCGCTAGAATAATGAAATTTAGTTTGACAGTACAACATTATTTGTAGATTATGAAAATATTACAAAATATCTCTAAAGACGCCATCTTGGATCCAAAATGGAGGGCGTCATAAATCCATTTTCCAACTGCTTGAGCCAGAGATACGAAATTTGGCATAATGATGTATTATCAAGAGTAGTTGAGGAAAACATAACAACGTTTTAAAAAATTCACCATCTTTGATTCAAAATGGCAGCTGAAATACCATTTTTCACATCGTTCGAGATAGAGAAATGAAATTTGGTATGACAGTGTATCATCACGAGTATGTCACGAAAATATAAGAAAACGTTAAAAATGTGTCCATCTTTTATCCAAAATGCCCGCCTAAGCCCCACTTTATAATGACTGAAGCTAGAGAAACGAAATTTGGTATGAAGGTGTACCATTACGAGTAGGTTAGAATAAATTCGGCTCGTCTCCCCTACTAGGTTACAGTTCCCAGCTGGAGCCTGATTCCAATAAATGGGTGCGCCCCAGCGAGGCCATCTTGGAATTCTGGGGGCAGCGCCCCAATGAGGCGAAGCGAGTATATACATTACACAAGTGTAAAAAGCTGCTAAATACGAGCAAAAGCACCAGGGGTGCAAACTGTCCAGTCAACTCCTTCAACCTTAAAAAGTGGTGAAATGGAATATGGATGAGCCTAGTTCCTCGTGCCAACTTCCAATACTCCTGCGTGTCCCACCAAGTTTTACTCGTCATAAACGTTAGCATTGCCAGGAGCATGTTATACAGGCAGAATGTGGACGTTTCCCCATTCGGACGCAGCGCTCTGGAGTATGAGGGAATATCTGCATCATGTGGCGCAGTGCACTGCAGATTCTGGTTGTGATAAAAAGACGCAGTTCCTCCAAACTCCTCAAGTTCGATGCGCGGCCTGCCGTGGGATTCTTGGCGCAGCGACGCGAGCGAATCGAGGGGAGTATCAACACGTACGGCAGTGCATGCAGCCGAGTTCCACGTGTCACAAAACGTCAGCATGTTATACAGGAAGAAGAGTTTATTGCGAAATCAGCGATTTTGAGGTTCTGTAAGAAAAAATATGTTAAAAATTGAAATATGAAATTTCGAAGTATGACGGTATATCATCACTAGTAGATTACAAAATATCTGCAAAGACATCATTTTGAATCCAAAATGGCTGACTTCATAATCCATTTTCCAGACCGTTTGAACTAGAGATACGAAATTTGGCATAAAGATGTATTAACAAGAGTAGTTTAGGAATAATTTACATTTTTGAAAAAGTTGTTAACTTGGATCAAAATGGCCGCACAAAAACTTTTTCCACACCATTCGAGCTATAGAAACGAAATCTGGTGTGAAGGTGTACCATCACAAGTAGGTAACGGCAATGTAAGAAAACTTTTTAAAAATCGCTTTCTTTAATTCAACATAGCCGCCCAAATACCATTTTCCAAGCCACTGAAGCTAGAGAAACGAAATTTGGTATGAAGGTGTACCATCACGAAAATGTTTCAATAAATGGATCAAACCACCGCTATGAGGGTGCAGCCCCCGAGGCGATATGGGAAAAGGTCTGCACAGCATGGGGCGTTGTCCCCAGAAATTCTGATCACAATAAAGGGGGCGTAGCCCTAAAAATTTGAAGTTGGGGCGCACACGGAATTCTGGGCAGCACACCCAGCGAGGCGAACCCAGTATATATATACACGTATAAAAAGCTGTGAAATCCGAGGAAAACATCAGGTGATGTTCGAGCCTTAGGGTTGGTGGTGGTGGATTTTAGGGCCGCCAGCAGGAAGCAAATTTGCTGTATCATCACAAGTAGGTTACAATAAATATGGCAAAGCTTCCCTATGTTTCAATAAATATCTCATTCCCACGGGTGGTGGGTATGGGAAAAAATCTGCAACATGGAAGCACAGTGTCCTGGAGAGTGGTTACGATAAAGGGGCGTAAGTACCCAAAAACTCGAAGTTAATGCCGCAGCCAGCTACGGGGGCGAGGACCTAAACGAGGCCGAGAGAGCGAGTATATATATTATACACCTACAAAAAGCTGTGAAATCGGAACAAAAACACCAGAGGTGCAAAAAGTGGAGCCAAGTTCTTTAGCCCTAAAAAGGTGTGAAATGGGAGACGGATGAGCCAAGTTCCTTGGTGACAGCATGTAACAGGAACAAAGGAACTTGGCGCGAAGTGGCAAGGTTCATGATCCTCAAGCTATAAGGGTGTTGGGGATCCTAAAACCCACTACGTCCACCGCCACCAACCCTAAGGCTGTTGCCAGCTCGCGCGAAGTTCCTTTGTTCCTGTTACATGCTGTCACCAAGGAACTTGGCTCATCCGTCTCCCATTTCACACCTTTTTAGGGTTAAAGAACTTGGCTCCACTTTTTGCACCTCTGGTGTTTTTGTTCGGATACACAATACCGCTCTGGGCCCACAAGACACAAAGCATGATCTTCTTGCCGAAGGGATTCGACCTTGGTGTTGAAGGACCGGCTTCGCCAGGTGAAAGCCACGATTTCTTCCGCTTCGGGTTTTCAAAATAAATCCATTTTTCGTCACCCGTCACAATTCGATACAAAAAGGATTTTCTTTCGTGGCGTTGAAGCTGCATTTCACAAGTGACTTTGTGATTTTCCATTTGACGTTCATTCAAATCGTGTGGGACCCATTTACCCAGTTTATTGAGCTTCCCCGTTGCTCGTAAATGTCTGCTGATTGTTTCTTACGACACATTTAATGCTTTTGCCAATTGCTGTTGAGTTTGAGTTGAGTCATCCTCCAATAACACCTGCAATTGCTCTTTTTCGCAATTTTGTGGTCTACCAGAGCGCGCACTGTCTTTCACATTGAAATCACCACTTTTAAATTGTCGAAACCATGTCTCACATGTTCTAATCGATGGAGCGTGTTCACCATATGTTTCTACCAGCACACGATGATTTTCAACAACCTTTTTCTTTTGATTAAATAAGAGAAGCAATGTGTGCCGCAAATGTTCTTTTTCAGGCACAAACTTCGACATGATCACTGAACGATAAAACAAAGACGCTAATGTTTGGCGGACTCAACTTGTGTGTGTTTGTAGTTTAATGTCAGACGAACAAAATGACGTATGTGTCAAATGAATACGCTGCGTACTTTTCGCTGGCGCCATCTCTCAGGTAAACCGGAAACTACTTATGCATACACCTGGTAATAATCTAATTGGTCGACACCACTTCGTACTTGGTGGAGTATTCTTATAACAGAACCATTTTTTATTCTCTGTAATGGAGTTTAGAGAGGCACAAGTGATATGACAAACATGACACTATCTGTATGGGTTATTTTCTCACCTTCAGTGGGTTCCTTACTGAATTGGTGTTTGTACTGGCTGAATCCAGAACTCCGATCGCAGTCCCACTTTTTATCAGTTCAATATTATTTAACTTATGTTTATATTGGGTAAACACATTCTGCTGCACTTCACAAAGTCTCTTCGTCGCGTGATCTATCAAAGACTGTAAGTTCAATCCAGCGGATACATCAGTAATTACTATGTTGTCAGAGTAACATTTCTTTCTTGCTTCTGTGAGAAATTGGTATGAGGGGCAAAACCTTTGCACCAATACTCTTCAGACGTTGTTACGACAATGTACGATGAGTTGCCCATTTCTTTGTCTAAAACGCAGCTAGTGCTCCCTATTAAGTTATTTTTCGCCGCACTGTTGATGATAAGGTATGAAACTCCTTCTATATTCTCGTTGCATGTTTTGCAGATGTGTACACCATTGCTTTGAGTACAATAGTGCTGCAGCATCACACTGTCCATCCGAATGTAAAAATAGTTTGAGCAGCATATATATTATTTCTTCTTTAGTCTTCATCGAACTCAATAGGGTTTGAACTCGGCGTATTTTGGATTTTCCACTTCCTTCTTCAAAGGATTTTCGTGGACGTCCACATCCACCAGAGGCTGAAGACTGATTTTCTGTAGTTAGTAAAGTAGATATGACTGTATTTCAGGAAGTCTTCCAGCCATTGTCAAAAAAATTTCCTTCGTTTGATTGTTTCTGGTCCACCTTAGCGGCCATTTGTGGGGAAAATCTGCTACTTTTTCCATGATAGCGGCTTCTGATTCTATATCTGGATCTTGAATGTTAAAGTATACGAGGATATATGCAAACATTTTAATTTTCTTTCCATCCTTGGTCCGTTCATGCAACCATATCTCATAATGGCTTCTACGAAGTATAGAACACACCACTGAATTAAAAAAGAAATAAACACATTTGGGGAAAGTTCGGGCAGAAACATTTTTCTTCATTCGGTGCACTATTGTATGTTTAATTTTACAGAATCAAAATGAAGGCGGAAGAACACAGCAAAACACTGCAGGCTTAGAGAAAGTTAGAATTTCATAAAATTTAAGTTCCTTACTTGGGACGTTTTATATTTTGTAATTTTCAGCAACAATATTGGAAGGATGAATTGTTGTACAAAACCATAAAGAGTGCATATCAGTAGGTTAATTAAACACTCAGAAGAAAAATAGACTGAGATATTCTACTATCTTCTTGGAGTCACCAACGGTATTAACATAAGGACTACCTGTTTACTTGCTTTTATGTCAATGTCAACCTCCAAAAGAAGTACCTTCCGGGGAGCTACAGGTGGCTATTTTTATGGATTCAGTAACTTCAGAGTATTGACTTTAAGGTTCCGTTTGGCTCATCACAATTTACGTACCTATGAAAATTGAGTTTTGCCCACCTATATTACATATTTTGGCCACTGTGCGCCGTCGGGGTTGCTGGGTCTGTTTCCCAATCAAAGGCTGCGACATCTTTTCCAAGATGGAAAACTGTCCCGTACGTGGATAGAATATTATGGAATTCTTCAGAAGACTCTTTTTCTTTCAAACCCTCTGAATGTTACCAGGCCCGGATTTAAAGCTCAAGGCACCCTGGGCACAGTTACTTTTGGCTCCCCCATAATAAGTGAAATACTACAGCAATAACAATGATATGATAATTGCCCCTCATCCATATCTCAGGACGTGTCCTATGATCTGGTAATTTATACGGATTTGAGCTCCTTTCACCAAGACCTTTCCAACGACACCTCAATCATCTTCTTAGCTCTAGTAGTTCCTGAGTTGTGCACAGTCATACGGACGGACAGAGCGATTATAGAACACTTTCCAGCACTGCTGAAGCCTAAAAACGGACCTCACAGCGATAACACGCTTTAAAAAATGAGAACAGAAAATTTGATTCACATTGGTTTAATCTGGAAATGAATGATCGAGATTAAATGTCCCTTCACCTCCAAGGCTTCATAATTTTTTAATGGCATTGATCAGTCAATTATCGCTTTTAGGTACAGGTCACTGGATTTGACCGAGGTTGGTTTTCCACGATCCGCAGACTTTTGATTAGCTGTTTTTTCACGCGGTACTTACTTGGTATACGCTGTTCTGTTTAGACGTGGGCGCTGTTTTGTTAGTGGCGCTTTTGTACGGCACACTGTTATGACCAACGGTATTTTGTCGCCCGGCCTGTCTTGGCCGGTGCTGTTTTGTCGCGCTCTGATCTGGCAACGATGATCTGTCATGGTTGCACCCCCAAAATTTGTCGCTCTGGGCCCTGGCCCAGTGGGACCATTTATAAATCTATGCCTGAATGTTACCAGTAACTCGATCCGATGGTAGGAATGAATGACCTGTGACAGGGAAAATGAGCTCCATGTGTTTAATGTTTGTAGGAGCATGTTTGACAAGCCAGACAGAGAGCGTTGAGATTGAGTTTTTGTTTCTTCATCCACATTTCATCGGCAAAACACCTCACAATAGAAATATTTCTCAATGTATGTAGAAAAGAGGTGGTGGTAAACAGCAGACGCGACTTCGTTTGCCCTCATCTTCCAGTGACGTCACAACGCAATGTGACATGGGAATATAATTTTGTTCACTGTTGTTAAAGCACCTCCCTAACTTACTCAAGGAAATTGGAAATAATGTAGAAACTGATTGGTATATTTGAATATTTCTTTATTCTAAACAGAATTTTCCTCGTTGCTGCATTTTTCTCGTTAATCAGTTAATGGTACATTGAATACCTCTAAGCTTTTAAGTATAGACGAACAAGATTAAATTCACAAAACCAGAGAAAAGAGAAGAAAAAGGACTGAAATGAGATTTTACAAAAAAAATCTTTCCTTCAATTTAGTAGCATTTTTCTTTTGTCGCATCGTGCTGCCATCTACCAAGTAAAGTCGTCAATTTGATGATTTCTCTCTGACTTGATGACAAAATGTCTCTTAGATCTTCTGTGTAAGAGGAAAGATGAGAAAGCAGAAGAAAATAGACGAAACCTAGTTTCCCGAGACTCATCTCATTCTGTTCATAAAGGTTTCTTCTAGATAAAACTGCAGGGAAAAAAAGCATTTCTTTTTCTTTTATGTTATATATAACAGTGCAGAAGAGATTAACAGGAAGTCGAAATCTCTTTCAGGTGAACTAGAGGATATTTTTTTCATTTATTTTTATAAAAAGGAAACACTTAAAACTGAAAGGAACACAAAATCCTATCTTATTCGATTTACTTCGACGCTGTGTAATTGGAAGTCGCAAGAAGGGTTGACTTTACGTCAAAAAGCTTCGTGTTTCAAGAAGTTGGTGCTTGATAAGAATCCCCACTTACAAAAGTTTAAACGAAACTTTCAGGACGATGATAACATAAGCTTTAGCAAGATAATTCAGAACTATGACGGAAACATGTTTACACCAGTGCAGTGCCGAGATTTTTTTTTTCGTGGTGAAGTAAACGCATTCATAAAGTTTAAGAAGTATTTTATTATAACTTACAAGTGAAAAAAAAAATATATATTAAATCGTTTAAAACACAAGTTTCAAACAGAAACTATCATCTATCCCTAACAGCATGGGCGGCGGAACGGGGGACTTGGGTGGGCTTAACCCCTCTCCAAAAGTCCAGTCTTCCCCCACCCGAGAAATATTTTCAGTCTAAGTGCAGAAGCATTAAAAAACACTGCATGTTGCATTTCTTAATGTGTAGCTGTCTGTTCTGTTGAGAATTTAAGAGTATGTTACAAATGCTGAACTAGTGAACTTATAGTACGTTTGCTTTTGATCTTCTTTTGAAGTTAACAGCCCTACCTCCTCGGTAAATGTTTCCAGATAGACGTTAAAGCAGGGCGTTATATGACGATAGGCAAGTTCGAACACAATTGCTCCTCTCGAGAAAGAGCGGAACAATTTAAATGGGCAATCACAGATCACAAGGTTTGGAGCTGAAGAAAATTACATTTTCCTTCAGCCTACCAGAATATCACAAAAAAAGAAAGAAACATAAATAAAACTCTCCACTTATGAAGGTACTAGAATTGGATGGCAGAAGATCAAGATTTCTAGAGAACGTCTGCAAAATGGACTCAGTCAGAAATAAGTTTAAAACAAGGTTTAGAGACTTGGAATTTGCAATAAAGTGTAGATAATTTTTGCGATCTTTCGTTTGAAAGAACTACTTTCCTTTCTTGCTCAATACTCGGGTCTTTCATACGTTGATAGATTTTTACTTCAAGCTCAAATGAAAGTTGGAAAAACAATGATGGAATTAAAACCACAACAGTGCAGGCTGTGAACGTTGTTTCCAAGTGTTGCGTAGAATTAAAACTTGGCTACGCTTGCAGATAGGGAAAGAGCGATTTTCTTTCTCGCATCGAACGGCCGTAGCTCGTTGGTTCTGCATTTGTAAGGACCTGAATTCGATACCAACGACCACCCCCCCACTGAGGATGTTCCAGAGCCTTTCCTGAGTCCTGACAGGTAAATCCGAAATACTTGAGCCCTGACCGATTCCTCCCTGCATCCTTGCTTCCTCCATCCTTTCCACAACCTGAGCCATGGATGCCTTAAGGCCATAAACAAATTCAAATTTGAAGCGATTTTTCACTTTCTTTACCACACATAGAAAACAATCTTGCCCATGAAATCTCTCTCGAGGAAGTTCTGAAGAAAAAAAAATGCGAAGAAAAAATCAAGAAAATTAAGTTCGTTTAGCAGTATATCTTTATACTAACAAGGGAACCTCAGCTGATCAGTCGACATTTACAGGGAATATTATTTCCAACTTAGTTTTAGCGTGTAAAGAACGACAATGACAGCAATGTATCCAACCTTTTTGACCATTTTGAATAGTAATCTTTTGAAATAGTGATTTATTTATAGAATAAGGTATAAGTATTGAGAAACTTTCAGTATTGAAACCGCTGCAGGTTTCTGAACCGGCTTTGGGTAATGACAGTGCGTGAAAGGGATATGAGTATCATGGCCTTCATAATTGATTCAGCTCTAGAACCTGGCATAGTAAAGGGTCGTGCTATAGTTACTGAAATTTTATCATGTTAATCTCATCGATTCGTAAATTAATGAGGTACTAAGCAAAGATTTGCAAATTCTATGTTGTCAAATATCTATGAACCAGAGCTCACCTATGTCTCATGAAATATTTGGACTACAAAATTTATTTAAGAAGTGAGAGAACGTTTATCTCGTGGCATTTTTTTAAAACTGTAAGGTATTAGCCACTTAGATTAATTAGGACAATTAAAACAGCATGTTGGAAAAAAGTGTCAAAGTGCGATTTCTCTTTAAAGGGATTAATTCCCTAAGTAAGCGGCTAATTATGAGGAATTGTCAGACGATCAATCACTATGGGCGACTGCATCTATCGCTCACCATCCCCATTTAGAGGACATTTTACCAGAATGACTTTCCAAGGTAAGGGGAAGACAGGCCAAGTGGCGTGGTCAGGAAAAGTGAAATTTCGTTGTTTCGGAGCAGATGCGCAACGAGAAATTTTACAGTTGGTTCCACTGTACAAAGGTTAGTGACGGCAACTCTATGGTGTATTGGAAAAGTAACGAAAGTACGCTTGCTTTTGAAAAAAAGTTTTGAACATCAGAGCCCCCAGAAAGTCCCGCCCTGAGAAGTGACCGCTCTTCAACTTCTACCAGCGATCTCCGCATGCACATGCTACATGCAACTAAGCATCTGTTGCGGGTGTGGATGTATACGATTTCTGTCTTTCGAAGACATTTACCACGAATCGGAATATGTAAAAGAGAGAGGAGCTTGGCGCTAGTATAGAATAGAGAAAACGTTGTATGTGAGTGAGGGACTGTTCAGATGGTGGAAAAGAAAAGTCTTGTGGCTCCTTAAAGCAAACCTGGAAAATAAAATCTATTACATCTGATAAGTACTTTATTATATTTGTAATAATACCACAAAATTATGTAGACAATACACTAACGTTGTATATATGCAGAGAGAAAAATACAACATCGGGCAAAAGGCAAAGTGAAACTAATTAAACATAGGGTGTGATTACGAGGGTCATAACAGTGGCTAAAACACGCGTAACCGATAACAAATTAAGTACTTAAGAATGATCAATAGTGTTGAATTATAATTTAAAAAATAAAACAAATATATTACATAGTTAATATAAATTGTCACGACAAGAATACAAGGTCATGATGATACTAACAGTACAAATTAAACTTATTGTCAAAATATATTTCGGAAACACTTTCGAGATTACTGTGTGTGTACCTTCGTAAATTTATGCCGGAACTCTCGAGGCTAGATTTTAATTATGCCGGAACTCTCGAGGCTAGATTTTAATTATGCTGGAACTCTCGAGGCTAGATTTTAATTATGCCGGAACTCTCGAGGCTAGATTTTAATTATGGCGGAACTCTCGAGGCTAGATTTTAATTATGCCAGAACTCTCGAGGCTAGATTTTAATTATGCCGGAACTCTCGAGGCTAGATTTTAATTATGGCGGAACTCTCGAGGCTAGATTTTAATTATGCCGGAACCCTCGAGGCTAGATTTTAATTATGCCAGAAGCGTTAAAGTCTCCTAAAGATCATGTTTAATGAAAAGTCTCTGGGACCCGCTACTGAAAGTAGATATCAAAACCGTATGTGGCAGATACAGTGCTGGATTAAGCTATTTTGAGACCCTGGGCTCCAGCCCTCTTAGACTCCCCTTAATCTGGATATGGGCGGATGGATGCAGTCCTTCAACGCGATAGTTACGTTGGCCATCGTTACAATTAGCAGTGTAGTTGGGGAATTAATTCGTTTTAAATGCAGGGAACCATACTCTGATTTTTTTAAAATTTGCTTTGTTTTTCAAATGAACATAATTCAACTTCCAATACAATAAGTAGCTAATGCCATACAAATTTAGAAAGGGCACGAACTAATCTTAATCGCAGTTTTTTTTAAATGGAATTTGCTGCACAAATAGTTCAGGATATATTCATATTTTAAAATAGGTCCCAAACTGTAGATAAAAAAATAATTTTACTACACCCGCCTTTGTTCTACATCAAACTCAGTCATCATAACGGCCTTTTTCTGTCTTCAGGGTGATGTTTGGGCGTCACAAATAAGTAATGAAACGCCTTTACACCATTTAAAACGTTTATGTTTCTGTAAAATTTAATAATTGTAGTAACACTGTATAGGCTAAAACAGCATTATATGAAAATACGATGCTAGTTTTTAATGCCCGACTTAATACTTCTTTTTCATTTCAGGGCGATTTTGTGAAGTACCATTTCCATCATGCAGCGAATGAAAAGGAAATACTCCAAGTTCTAAAGGAATATCCATAAATGAACGCCATTCATATAGATTTTTAAGAAGAAAACAATTTACCAGACAAAAAATATTCCAATATCTTTGATGTTATATTATACACTTTATAGGAAATAGAGGCTTCTGGCAACATCCATGAGTACGTCAAGTACATCAGAAGAGGATCGGTGGTTCGTAAAGAAGATATCAGGATTATTTTGCTTGTTCTTGGTAAGGCAGGATTGGAAACGCGTTCCAGAAGGAGACTTCAACGTAGAATTCATTTCACGGAAGGACCTAATTAGCTTTGATATGGTCAAGCCATAGGTGTTGATGAATTTTCAAGATACACGCTATGGCTTAACGCATATTACACTCACAGAAATCCAAGTCTTCTGGGCAGTTACTTCGTTGCGGTCACTTAATGTATGTCCTCGAATTGTCCTCACGGATTGCGGAAATGGAAATTCCTATGTCAAGGATGTGTAGATATTTCTGATGCGAAACAGAACAGGCAGGCAAGTTCAGTGAACATTCTTATATGAAGAGGTGGCGATTACCGGTTAGAAGTAACGGGACAAGTTAGTCTTTGAATATTTGTGTGAAAGTGAAGTATGCTTCAAGGACGTTTAAGTTGAGTTTTCAAAAGCCAGGTTGCATAAATAGCAGGATATTCATGGACATCTCGCTTAACTAACTCTATGGCCTGCGGAACTTGGAAGTTCATCGCCGTTGTAACAAACGTTTGCCATTAGTATCCAAAGATGAAATGGAGGCAACTTCCGATTTTTTTTTGTACATCAAGCCTCTGTAGGTACAGATACAATTGATATTAAAGAGTGAAAAGTTTGTGACTGGACCGGGGATCGAACCCGGGACCTTTGGGTTACCGTCCCAATGCGCTACCATCTGCGCCACCCAGTCGACCCCTTTTCCACTCACACACCTTTCACTCATGCTGTCGATGTTCTCTCTCGAAACCATCTGGAGAGTACCACAACTCTTAGTTGTGCTTGGACTTTCCTGTGTCTCATGTTGGTGAACATCTCACACGGAAGAATTAATATTCTACAGAGGCTTGATGTACAGAAAAAATCGGAAGTTGCCTCCATTTCATCTTTGGATATTAATTCTCCCGTGTGAGATGTTCACCATTATGAGACACAGGAAAGTCCAAGCACAACTAGGAGTTGTGGTACTCTCCAGATGGTTTCGAGAGAGAACATCGACAGCATGAGTGAAAGGTGTGTGAGTGGAAAAGGGGTCGACTGGGTGGCGCAGATGGTAGCGCATTGGAACGGTAACCCAAAGGTCCCGGGTTGGATCCCCAGTCGAGTCACATACTTTTCACTCTTTAATATCGTTTGCCATTAGATTCTATCCTGGGCAAGATCAATTACTTTTTTTTTATCACGAAGTTTTATCCTTTGAAAGACATACCAATCTTCTCAATGACTTCTTTATCTTCAGTTTTCTAATTACGATGGAATATAATATTCGTTTCTCTCCGATCGGAGCTACAAGGCCTGCCATTATTCTCATAATATTGGGTGAATAGCATTGTCTGAGAAGTTTTTCACGATGAAGTCTCCTCCATTCTCTAGTCATCTCGTTTCGTTTCAACTCATATCTTTCTCAAAACTTATTTCTAAGCACTTGGAGCATATTTCGTAGGGTTCTTTGCCAACTTTCCAATCATAAGGTATTTATTACCGGCAAAATAATTGTTCTCTCTATTTTCAATTTCAACTTTCTTAATATTAATGGTGAGATAACAAATTCACGGGTGTATACATGCGTTGCCGATGCTAAGCGACTTTTTCATTCTTTCCGTGACCTCGTTTTGGCTTGTTATTTAAATTGGCTTCTTATCCTCCCAAGTATTTAAATATTGTTTACTTCCTTTATGATCTAATTCTTAATTGTTATATTCCTATTTTGTTCATATTCAGTGTTTCGGTTTGTTTTCCACGTATTATATTTTCTCTACGTTCACTTGTATACATCTCGCAAGTTTCCACCAATAAATCGATGCTATTTTGTAGTGCGTCTATATCATCCCCTATTAAATCTACATCATCCGTGTAGACAAACACTTGGTTCAAGCCATTCAATTTTACTCCTTTTCTGTCCTCTTTTATTTTTAGAATCGTATATTCTAACACAAAGTTAATTAGTAGTGGTGACAAGGAATCACCTTGTTTCAATCCGTTGCTAATTTCGAAATTATAACATAACTGTTATTAGGCTATTATCTGTGAGTATTATGCTTATAGGGTAGATGAGACGCATCCTCACTTCCTGATAAAGTGTTTCGGAATTCCGAATCGTACCAGGATATTGAATAGATTTTTCCTTTTGATAGGATGTTGTCAATGAATAGCTGTCCCATTGTATTCTCATTTCTTCGCTAATATTTGTCATGATGTGAAAATCTATTCCAACGTAGATATGTTTCTTCAAAATACATAATGATCACCAATTATTTTATCTACGTAATACGCTTAAGCGTCTATGTTTTTCCTCAACTAATGCCGTTCCTGCCGTTTCAATTAATTCGAATGGGATGGGATGTTGGGAGTAGGAGCTGAAGATGCTATTCATTAAACCAAACTTAGTGTTTTTTTTTTACATTTTCTCTCAGCTACATATTTTCCCACTATACTGTACGCTTCTCTCTGTCCCAAATTGCCTCTTACATCTTATTCACATCAAATTCAGTATTAATATAATCATCATGATTGTTACACGAGTCGGCTAAAATTTCGAAACTATTTGAGATTTCAAGTTATTGCGATTATCGAATCATTTTGGTTCAGAATTAAGTTCATTTGATCCTTTGCTTCCGTGTTAGTGATGCACAACTAACTATTCCGTCACGTTTGTGCTCACTAATGTCTTGTTTAGATTCCCAAGATTCTCACGATGGTAAAAATCATGGTTGAAATAACTTACGTTTAGACTAAGGAACTTAACTTGGTTATCATGGTTGTACTGCCATTGTCAGTAAAGAAACAGATTACAGGCTTAGAGTAAGGAATCTCCTTTTTCCATATTCTAAGGTGAAACAGTAAAGATTTAAATTATAAAATACTAAACACAAATTAATTGATTATAGTGTAACATTTTGTAGATTAGTTCTGCCACCACCCTTTTATACTTTAAAAGTGATACGCACCACTAGGATGCTATAGACTTCGATAAAGAACGAAAGAAACTCACCAAGTGAGCTGCGCTCAACGGACATCTTGCGTTTAGATAACTGACGTAAGATAACCGTCGTAAGTTGACGCTGGTTAAATTTGAAACTCACCTTAAATTTGTAACTACCGTTTACATTACTAAAATGATCTTGGATAACGTTAACCAAGATAAGATGTTAGTAATATAAGCAAAGCATAACTGAATGTCGGTGTTACCTGTATACACCAGATGCAAGCAAGTATCTATAATATTAAATTCTTACTGTTCACATATGAAAGCCATTTTCTTTTGTGCTAGAACTAGCTTATATTGCGAATAAAACAAAGTTTGCTTACAACAGTGTTTTGAATTATGTTCATGACAAAGTCGTTAAGCTTTTCAATGTGCAATTTCTAATATCTTATTTTAATTAGTCGAATACACGAGAAAAAGTAAGGGGCAACTGCCCCCCTCGCTCCCCCTAATTGCCGGCCATATTTAGATGGCAGAAGTACGAGCAATCAACGAATTGAGGCATTGTGGAATCTACTCCATCAGCATGGTGTACAGCATTGGATGGACTTATTTTGTCAGTTGAGAGATGGAGGACATTATACAGGTAATGACGGATAATTTTCTAGTACAGTTTTGCTTCATGAATCTTGTACAAGAAATCTCGATAACATTGCCGAAATATGGAACTCTCATTCTATATAGAAAGGGTTATCAACAGTGGCAAACCATACTTTATGTTTACTCTTTCCGAAATATTCGGCAAACAAGATTATCTAGACCATGTAGATGATATAGTCTTGAAGTGCTGCGTTGAGGAGTGTGTATTTCGCAGTGACAATCTTTATACATACCAAATATCTAGGAGCTCTGCATTTTGTCTATGGAAGAAAATAATTTTGAATTTCCATCGCCGAGTGTATCAGTCTGTACAAAAATTGAAGAAGTCTGATTTACCACGACCTAGAATACATTTTGACTTATGTGCTTCTTTATAATTTACCTCCATAGTCCTATACGCAAAGAGGTTTCGGCAAGACCTTACAAAATACATTGGCAGCCACTGCTGATTACGGGGTTATGTAGACAATGACGAAGTCTTCATGTTTTCATAACTTGTTTTGTTTATCTAGTGACTAGGACAGTTTAGGTTAGCAGTACCCGGAACTTAACAATATTATGATTTTAAGCACATATTTTTTTTTTCTAAAAATATCTTTCTCAGTTGCATTCTTCCAAATGAGAGTCAACTGTGAGTACTCGAACTGATCGGTTCAACTGACAACGAGTAACCTGAAAACATAGCACCATTTGTTGTAAATTATGTTAATAGATGTACTGCTCATCATAACTAAAGTCGGTCGTTTAAATGCAGGTACAAACCTAGGTTTAAATATAGACCTACCGGAATTCGTAATTATTTTAACTTAGAGTTATTTTCATATTATTGCTGTGATGATATAGTAGGTCTTAGTTATATCTTGTATAACAAGCTAAGTAATGGTTTTATACACAAAACCAAAGACGCCCCCACATAATATCAAATATTCCTTTAAGAATTAAGCCCCCAAAGAGTCAACGGCACAATTTTCCCTACTGTTTCAGACGATGAGGAACCCAAAAGTGTATCAATCATCTCTGTCTGCCTTATAGTTCCTGAGATCTGTGGGGGGAGAACAGACAGACTAGCTTGAGCGCAATAGAGAAAGTTAAGCGAACGAAAAGGACCTGCCAATTTTAGAGTCAAAATTATATTCGTTGAAGATTTTTTTTTCACTTCAGTTGTTCATTATTTCGGTAACATGTATTTCTAACAATAATTTAAGCTATCCTTACGCACAATCTAAAACTAACGCAATGTTAAAGGAATACAAATCAGATAATACGTTTAAAACTCCATCATTATTATTAAACGTATGTGCTTGAAACTTATTATTATTACTTTAAAAATAACTTTTGTATTATGATAATAATCGTTTTTCTTGAACTTTCCGTTCTTCATCGATTGAAAATGGCAAACTCTACACGGTGAAAATGTTTCACGCTGTTGTCATGATCTGTTTCGGTTCGGAGCGTCATGCAACTCGTGCTGTGAGGCGTAGGAAAAGTTGCCAGCTACTGTTAGTTATGTTACAGGACTGTAGAGGTCTCACGAAATCTTACGTCTCACAAAATGGCTTCCCGAACTTCTTTAGATGAGCCTTATTTACACTATAACACCAGGTCTAATTAAGAAAATAATAAAATACGAGCTTACACGTCCACAAAAAAAGCAAGTTTTTTATTACCAAATTTTCGCATCTCATCTGGATGACAAAAGATTTCTTTTTCGTGGACATTTACAAACTTTTTTTTTAAATTGCCATTATAATGGTGTCCAGTCTCCACAGTTGAACTGATGCTATTATTGTCATCCAGAATTTAATTCCCCATACGATCAAACCTATGCTAATTAACTTTTTTGTCAGTAACTTCATTATTACTCAAGCTATGTAATTATTACTGGTGAATATTAATTATGATATAATGAATGCATAGTACATAGGGAGACAAGGCTAGGGCGATGGGACCGTATTGTTGTTCGGTGCTGGTGGGATGACACAAATAAACTATGCAGGTGTTGATAATTACTTAAAGTAGATCTACAAACATAACTGTAATAGCTAAATTATAAACCAATCAACGGAAGTTAATTGTGCAATATCGAATTTTCGCCCTACAGTGTTTAACTTTAACGTCAAGAAAATAACTATTTCAATTGACTGTAATTGGTTGCAGCTGTTTTGTTTGTGGGTGTGGGTGACACACGCAAGACTTTTATGTCATTCAAACAGTGGACAAAACACAGTTCCATAACAGCGCCAACAGTATTCTATCAGATGCGTTGGCCGTGGACAAAGAATGCTTCATCGACGAAGTTTGACTGCGTAAAGCTATTTGGGATACCTCATATAAAAGTAGAGAACAGAAGAAAAATGCAATACCTGGATTCAATTGGGTAGTATTTTTTTTATCTTGTAACCAAAAATAAATAAATAAGAGGATGAGCAGACTATTTTCTTTTCCGTCTTTCTAAATCCAATATCCAAACAGTGAATAGATTACGATCAGATCCATGTTCCACAATGGTTCAGTTCTTAGTTCCATGTTCAGTATAAATACTGAACGCTTATTTTTCCTTGCGACAAATAACGCTTGCATTTACGTTTGGCAACTTTCTTGACGGTTTGTCGGACACCTTTTGAAAATGACTTGCTCCCAGCCAATCAGATTATATATAATTTGAAATCTTACCCAGTAGGAAGTGGTAATAGACTTCATAATCAATAAAGTGATTTCAAATTATCCATTCTGATTGACTGGAATAAAGAAGTCATCCAAAATTTGTTGTCTGTGAATCTAGCTTCATAAAGTAGCTGTTGGAGTTTGGCATTACCAGGTGTATGCATAAGTTTTTGCCGGTTTAACTAAGAGATGGCGCCAGCGAAAAGTACGCAGCGTATTCATTTGACACATACGTCATTTTGTTCGTCTGACATTAAACTACAAACACACACAAGTTGAGTCCGCCAAACACTAGCGTCTTTGTTTTATCGTTCAGTGATCATGTCGAAGTTTGTGCCTGAAAAAGGACATTTGCGGCACGCATTGCTTTTCTTATTTAATCAAAAGAGAAAGGCTGTTGAAAGTCATCGTGAACACGCTCCATCGATTAGAACATGTGAGACATGGTTTCGACAGTTTAAAAGTGGTGATTTCAATGTGAAAGACAGTGCGCGCTCTGGTAGACCACAAAAGTGCGAAAACGAGCAATTGCAGGTGTTATTGGATTATGACCCAACTCAAACTCAACAGCAATTGGCAAAAGCATTAAGTGTGTCACAAGAAACAATCAGGAGACGTTTACGAGCAATGGGGAAGATCAATGAACTGGGTAAATGGGTCCCACACGATTTGAATGAACGTCAAATGGAAAACCGCAAAGTCACTTGTGAAATGCTGCTTCAACGCCACGAAAGAAAATCCTTTTTGTATCGAATTGTGACGGGTGACGAAAAATGGATTTATTTTGAAAACCCGAAGAGGAAAAAATCGTGGCTTTCACCTGGCGAAGCCGGTCCTTCAACACCAAAGCCAAAGCGCTTCGGCAAGAAAACCATGCTTTGTGTCTGGTGGGATCAGAGCGGTATTGTGTATTATGAACTCTTGAAGCCCGGCGAAACCGTTAATGCACAACGCTATCGCCAACAAATGATTAATTTAAATCACGCATTGATCGAAAGACGACCGGAATGGGCCCGAAGACATGGCAAAGTGATTGTGTTACACGACAATGCGCCGTCTCACACAGCAAAACCAGTGAAAGACACCTTGTAATCGCTTGGATGGGACATCCTTCCGCACCCGCCGTACGCCCCAGTCCTGGCGCCATCTGACTATCACCTCTTCGCATCAATGGGGCACGCGCTTGTAAAGCAGAACTTCAGCAAATTTCGAAGAAGTTTGAAATTGGCTCGACGAATGGTTTTCCGCAAAAGACAAGCAGTTTTTCTGGCATGGTATTCATAAATTATTTGAAAGATGGGCGAAATGTGTACCAAGCCGATGGCCAACAGTTTGAATAAAACAAAATTAATTTTTCTTGAAAATTATGTGTTTTCTTTACCACAAAAACCGGCAAAAACGTATGCATACACCTGGTATAATAAAAAAGCAACATACTTAATTTAAAATAATTCAGAAACTACGTCTAATTATTGCAACCGATGCTACTGATAGGTCATTCGCAGTGGCGTAAATAACGGCCCCGCAGACCCCGCAATGCGGGGAGGCCCCAAATCGTCAAGTGAATACAGTTCAATAAGTTGTTTTGAACCAAAAATAAAGTAGTTAGTAGCCAGTACCACCTGAAGGAACTCAATAAATATTATTAATGTTGCTGACATTATAAATTAGATTCAATACATTAGTTCATTTTTCTTTAAGAAAAGCTTGGTTAATTTTACAGGTTTAACTAGTACTTACGCAAAAGTGTGCATGGCAACACTGTTTGAAAGCTATTTACCGTTGTACACTTTAGCACACATGAACGTTAGCTAGAATAATGTCGGCGAAATGACAATATTTGAGTGGTGCATGCAAAAGGAAAATAAAAGCGAAAAAAGAAGAATCAGAAAAGAAGTACAGTATGAAACTGTAGTACACTCTATACAGTATGGAACTATATAGAGTTCAGTTCTGTATTCAGAAGCTGGTTGTAACCAGAAATTATTCAAAATTGTGCATGTATGAACTTCTACAGTATCAGCCAATCCTTACGTGGAAGCGATACCAAACTATTTCAAATCACTATTCCGGCAGGTTATTTAAAGTTCGACTTGCTTGCTTCGGGAATAGGAAACAGTTACTTCTGATAGGAAAAAATGGATTTAGGAAGTGAATTAATAGTTCTTTCATTTCTTGGAGGTACAAGGGCTTAAATCCCATTTTTCGCATCAGAAGTAACTATAGTTTCCGACTGCTGAAGAAAACAAAACTAACAGTAACAATCGAGGCGCAAAATAGTTTGGTATCTCTTCCAAGTAAGGAATGGCCGAATATATCAAGCACATATTGGTATTTTCTTAATATATATAATTCCTATTTGTTTGTATGACCAAAATAAACGTTTTCTATGTTAACTATATAGGTATGACCTTTTGTTTAGCACTGTAAGTCGTGGTTTCCTATTTATAGTGATAAATTTCACAAACCATTGTAAATGTATCTATACGGTCACCAGTCGTCCGTAATTGTATCTGTTGTCTGTACATCGGAAATAATCTCCGTATAGGCTCTAATGTGATGAGTACAGTTGAGAATATAATAATAGAGAGTTGAAATAATCAATTTGCTAGTAGGTATTTGCATCGATATGTATGTCGGCGACCTTTTGTAGCATCAGCAAGTCTTCCCTGAAAGTTGCAATAATTGGCCAGTGCTTCGTATTGTCTTTTCAGTAGAAACCTGGAGAAGGGGCCCCACTCCATGCTGCTGCGGGGGGAAACTCCGAGCCCTTAGTTACGCCACTGGATCATTGTATTCTTAAATATAACCATCAGTCACACCAGGCAAATGCCGGGATGACACCTTCAACTTAGGCCCTGGCCGACACCCTCCCGCATCCGTTCCCTTCCCCTAACCAGGCCTGAGCATAAGATGCATGAAAGCCATAAATAATTTCTATCTTAAAGTATAAATAATGTTCTATTTTCATGGGTTCTTACAGTCAAGAAGTATGTACTAAACAATAGATTTAGTTATGAATAATAGACTAACGATATTATGTGTGCAATGAAAGAAGATTAAAACATAGACCCTACCTTACTTTAATGTGTGATATTTGAAAATATTGAAATAGTGACTGAAATACATGAAATAGGCAGCAAGCAGTTTACTACAAGTAAAATAGTTGTTAGCAGTGTTTCTTCCTGAAGATTTCGTTCGGGGGACTCGTGGGGGGGTTGATGAAAGTTATAAATAATGTTTAGTGACTCAATGTTCTAAAATGTAAAAGTAATGTTACTTAACAATATGTAGTAATTCCTTAGTTAACATCAAAGTAAGATGAACAATATTTGTAAAATCTGCTGTTATATACGTATTTCAGTATATGTATAAGTATTGAAACTAGTTCTTTCGGGGCAGCGGTTGAAAACCTCCGGGGGGCAAAGCCCCCCCCCCC